>JAHUYU010002160.1:0-19022 GCA_030439765.1 Tripidium arundinaceum | reverse complement strand
GTAGTGCCGCGATAGGGCTACGGCGGTGCCGCAGCGCGGCAGTTCCACGTGCCAGTGCGGCAGTGCCGCGACAGCCAGATAGCAGAGAGAGTAAGAGTGGAAAGCTTACTGTCATGGCTAAGGTTTTGTGGATGTCTTTTGGTGGGAAATATGAGCACTTAGTTGCACATCAAAGCTTATGCATTGTATTTCCCTTTATAGTATGTCTTTCCTATACTCAAATTCAAATATAAAAGAATGTAAATGCCTTTGAGTCCATAGCCACGTCCTTTATGATTGGGGGCTCCACCGTTTGCATATAATATCCTCATTTATATTTTACCTGCTTGCCATCTCGATAAATCTCATTAGTTCTCTAATCGTGTGGTCATTATCACCAAAACCCACAATTAGGGCTTGATTGCACTTATAATTATAAATTTAGTTTTCACTCTATCATGTGTTGATATATTATAATTTTAATTTTCATTCTATCATGTGTTGCTATCGTTAAATATCGAGTTCCGTGACCATTACTATTACAAAAAAACTTTTGCGCGGCGTTTGGCTTTGCAGCTCCGAGGCGGGCGGGTTGGTTGCCTGCCTCCGTTATTCGGTGGCAGCGCCGCCGACCCAGCGCCCATCTTGGTTAAGTCTTAACGGAGGAGAGAATCATAAAGCGCCCGCCTCAGTTAATTCCGATTAATCGAGGCAGTTGTCCTAACGCAACCGCCTCCGTTAATGTATTAACCGAGGTGGTCGGCTTAAAACAACCGCCTCGGTTAATCGAACTTAACCAAGGCGGTCGGCTTAAAACAACCGCCTCGGTTAATCCATTTTCGAAGGCGGTCACTCTATAAGGCCTGCCTCGGTAAATAGTGGCCTAGCAGGCAGCCCATCTCATCCCGATAGCACGCTCATTGTATATATATGAGAGTTAGGGTTTGGGCAACCCGCAGCCACTCTCGTCTCTCTCTCACCACCGCAGCCGTGCGTCTCTCTCTCGCATTCCCGCACCCGCGCATCCCTCTCTCTCGCAGTCCCGCAGCCATAGCCTGTTTGGACCTCCAGCTTCCGTGCACCGCTCGGTGGCCGCACCTCCTCCGGTAGCCGCGTCTCTCTCTTCTCTCCCTCACCTCTCGCCCGTGCGGCTCTCTCTCTCTCTCTCGCGCGCACGCGCGCGCTGGAGACTAGACCCCGGCAGCCGGAGGCCGAATCCCGGCGGGAGAGGACTGGAGAAGGCGGATCGGGTCGCGGCGGCCCCTCGGCGGTGGATCCGGTCACGGCGGTGGCGGATCGGGTCACGATGGAGGCGGATCGGGTCGCGGCGGGGGCGGATCGACGCGGATCTACCCCGTCTACCTCCGACGAGGGCGGAGGGAGGAGCGGTGGATCCGGTGGTGGATCGAGCAACCCCGACTGCAGCGGCGGGGCCTGCTCCCCCGGCGGCGGCTGTGGCACGCAGGGGCGGCAGAGCGAGGCCCAGATCCAGGCCCGGTTAGGGCTAGGTTGCGGGGTTTTTCTTTTTTTGTTTTTTATTTGATTTACCGAGGCGGGCATTTGACCCACCTCGGTAAATAATGATTAACTGTGACCTTTAGACCGAGGCGGACGTGATGCCCGCCTCGGTTAATCCATTTCGCCCACCACGGTTAAAGTTGTTGTTGTAGTGCTTTGACGGCTCATAAAAATCTATACTTTAATATCTGATTAAAGTCAATAAGGAGTTAGTTGTCGACGTGTCAAGAATTAGTATGTCCACTGATGATTATGATAGAAGACCTCTCTTGACTTTTCACATGGTACCTCTCATCAGAGATTACAGAGATACATTTATTTAGACGGGATTAGACAACAAACTGCTCAAGATTTCAGTTCACGTTTTAATTAATTAAACCATTGCTCACAAAAAAAAAATTAGTTAAACCATTGGCTAATCCAGGTTTTAACAAGAACATGTTTCTAGTCAAAATTACGTTAACAATTTGGTGGTAAAAATCTTTATCTCTTAGAGAAAAGTCAATGGTTCAAACCTGAATAATATTGTATCTATTATTTGTTTTAATTTTTTGTAGAAAAATCATTTGACCAAATAAGCGGAGACTACCAAAAAAATCCAAAACAAAAAGGAGATCGGATGGAAGCCGAAAAAAATTCTAACTGCAGAACCGCACACGGACACAAACCGAGGAAAGGAACATTATTAAAGACTAGCAAAATTGCCCGTGTGTTGCAACGGGTGATGATAAGGACATATATACCATTACGATTAATTTCAAACTTCCAGAGCCAATAATCTAGCCTGGTTGTAGTCACGCCAGGGAGTTTTTGACTTATATGTGTTTAACAGAACTCCTGTCCTAGTTGTATTCACGCCAGGAGTTGGACTCGTCTGAAATCCTCCATAGCCGTCGCCTTCTGCTCCATGTTCTCTGGGCCACAGATCGGAACAGAGGTGCAAATTCAGAGTATCAGACTCTTTTGCTGAATCGTCTATTCTGTAGGTCCAAGAATAACTGTTCCAAGGAGTCTCAGGTGGGCGTCATGCAGAGCAGTCTGTGAGGGCGACATCATCCTTGCTTGTGCAGGTGTTATGCCATCATTTGAATTAGCATTAGTGGCAACCATTTATTTTGGATTTACCTCTGGAATTATGTGCTGGTTACATACCCTGAGGTTGGAATAGTGTATCGCAGAACCTGGAGTTGGATTTTCCTTTCTAAGAGAATAGCTATCTATATACAAAATGGTATTCCAATTTTCATGACGTCACACAACAAAAACATCTAGATGCCCTTTTAAGAGTTGTGGGCTCATGAAGTAAGATCTACAACAGCATTACAGCTGAACTGGGATCTGAAGTAACTAAGCAATCAGACATCAACCTTGTGCTCGGTCCGGTTTGTGAACTCGAAGTCCACGTGGACAAAGGCACGCAAGACCTCGGGCAGCTGCTCCAACTTCTCCTGCAGCGACTCACCGATGTCGTGTGCCTGGCTGAATGGCAGGTCACTTGGACTCCACGAAACAGTGCATGTCGAAGGTGTAGGCCTCACCGTCCGATACATATGGCAGGGTAGATGGACCGAGTTGGTGTCATACTGCCATACTTGTGAGCACAATTGCAATACAATCATCTGAACATTTTTTTTAGGAAAACAATCATCTGAACATTGTGGATTATATAAGTACAACAGTGCTATCAGTATATAACTAAATATAATGAACTGTAAAAAATGTAGATTGCGCTCTACATTGACGTGGGCACACTGATTGGCAAGTCTGCGCCAGCGGAGTACCTGGCGAAGCTCACATACTTGATCTGGAACCACCATGAGGAGATCTGGGACATGGACACGCTGCGAGCCTACACCTTCGACATGCACTGTTTCGTGGAGTCCAAGTGACCTGCCATTCAGCCAGGCACACGACATCGGTGAGTCGCTGCAGGAGAAGTTGGAGCAGCTGCCCGAGGTCTTGCGTGCCTTTGTCCACGTGGACTTCGAGTTCACAAACCGGACCGAGCACAAGGTTGATGTCTGATTGCTTAGTTACTTCAGATCCCAGTTCAGCTGTAATGCTGTTGTAGATCTTACTTCATGAGCCCACAACTCTTAAAAGGGCATCTAGATGTTTTTGTTGTGTGACGTCATGAAAATTGGAATACCATTTTGTATATAGATAGCTATTCTCTTAGAAAGGAAAATCCAACTCCAGGTTCTGCGATACACTATTCCAACCTCAGGGTATGTAACCAGCACATAATTCCAGAGGTAAATCCAAAATAAATGGTTGCCACTAATGCTAATTCAAATGATGGCATAACACCTGCACAAGCAAGGATGATGTCGCCCTCACAGACTGCTCTGCATGACGCCCACCTGAGACTCCTTGGAACAGTTATTCTTGGACCTACAGAATAGACGATTCAGCAAAAGAGTCTGATACTCTGAATTTGCACCTCTGTTCCGATCTGTGGCCCAGAGAACATGGAGCAGAAGGCGACGGCTATGGAGGATTTCAGACGAGTCCAACTCCTGGCGTGAATACAACTAGGACAGGAGTTCTGTTAAACACATATAAGTCAAAAACTCCCTGGCGTGACTACAACCAGGCTAGATTATTGGCTCTGGAAGTTTGAAATTAATCGTAATGGTATATATGTCCTTATCATCACCCGTTGCAACACACGGGCAATTTTGCTAGTCTTTAATAATGTTCCTTTCCTCGGTTTGTGTCCGTGTGCGGTTCTGCAGTTAGAATTTTTTTCGGCTTCCATCCGATCTCCTTTTTGTTTTGGATTTTTTTGGTAGTCTCCGCTTATTTGGTCAAATGATTTTTCTACAAAAAATTAAAACAAATAATAGATACAATATTATTCAGGTTTGAACCATTGACTTTTCTCTAAGAGATAAAGATTTTTACCACCAAATTGTTAACGTAATTTTGACTAGAAACATGTTCTTGTTAAAACCTGGATTAGCCAATGGTTTAACTAATTTTTTTTTTGTGAGCAATGGTTTAATTAATTAAAACGTGAACTGAAATCTTGAGCAGTTTGTTGTCTAATCCCGTCTAAATAAATGTATCTCTGTAATCTCTGATGAGAGGTACCATGTGAAAAGTCAAGAGAGGTCTTCTATCATAATCATCAGTGGACATACTAATTCTTGACACGTCGACAACTAACTCCTTATTGACTTTAATCAGATATTAAAGTATAGATTTTTATGAGCCGTCAAAGCACTACAACAACAACTTTAACCGTGGTGGGCGAAATGGATTAACCGAGGCGGGCATCACGTCCGCCTCGGTCTAAAGGTCACAGTTAATCATTATTTACCGAGGTGGGTCAAATGCCCGCCTCGGTAAATCAAATAAAAAACAAAAAAAGAAAAACCCCGCAACCTAGCCCTAACCGGGCCTGGATCTGGGCCTCGCTCTGCCGCCCCTGCGTGCCACAGCCGCCGCCGGGGGAGCAGGCCCCGCCGCTGCAGTCGGGGTTGCTCGATCCACCACCGGATCCACCGCTCCTCCCTCCGCCCTCGTCGGAGGTAGACGGGGTAGATCCGCGTCGATCCGCCCCCGCCGCGACCCGATCCGCCTCCATCGTGACCCGATCCGCCACCGCCGTGACCGGATCCACCGCCGAGGGGCCGCCGCGACCCGATCCGCCTTCTCCAGTCCTCTCCCGCCGGGATTCGGCCTCCGGCTGCCGGGGTCTAGTCTCCAGCGCGCGCGTGCGCGCGAGAGAGAGAGAGAGAGCCGCACGGGCGAGAGGTGAGGGAGAGAAGAGAGAGACGCGGCTACCGGAGGAGGTGCGGCCACCTAGCCAGCTAGACGTGAACCAAGTGCTCTAGGAGTTGAAGAACATGTTGAAGAGCTTTCTTTCTCAGTTTGGAGGCTCAATCTTTCAAGGAATCGGAGAGGAAACGTTGGGAGAAGCTTGAGGTGCTCTAATAGAGTGAGACAGAGGAAGAGAGCTTTCTCTGGTTGAGCAGAATGGGGAAAGGTCGAGATGACCGTTGGGGGAGAAGGGAAGAGGTATAAATACCTCCCCTCTCTCAACGGTCAGATATGTCGCGGTAGTGCCGCGATAGGGCTACGGCGGTGCCGCAGCGCGGCAGTTCCACGTGCCAGTGCGGCAGTGCCGCGACAGCCAGATAGCAGAGAGAGTAAGAGTGGAAAGCTTACTGTCATGGCTAAGGTTTTGTGGATGTCTTTTGGTGGGAAATATGAGCACTTAGTTGCACATCAAAGCTTATGCATTGTATTTCCCTTTATAGTATGTCTTTCCTATACTCAAATTCAAATATAAAAGAATGTAAATGCCTTTGAGTCCATAGCCACGTCCTTTATGATTGGGGGCTCCACCGTTTGCATATAATATCCTCATTTATATTTTACCTGCTTGCCATCTCGATAAATCTCATTAGTTCTCTAATCGTGTGGTCATTATCACCAAAACCCACAATTAGGGCTTGATTGCACTTATAATTATAAATTTAGTTTTCACTCTATCATGTGTTGATATATTATAATTTTAATTTTCATTCTATCATGTGTTGCTATCGTTAAATATCGAGTTCCGTGACCATTACTATTACAAAAAAACTTTGCGCGGCGTTTGGCTTTGCAGCTCCGAGGCGGGCGGGTTGGTTGCCTGCCTCCGTTATTCGGTGGCAGCGCCGCCGACCCAGCGCCCATCTTGGTTAAGTCTTAACGGAGGAGAGAATCATAAAGCGCCCGCCTCAGTTAATTCCGATTAATCGAGGCAGTTGTCCTAACGCAACCGCCTCCGTTAATGTATTAACCGAGGTGGTCGGCTTAAAACAACCGCCTCGGTTAATCGAACTTAACCAAGGCGGTCGGCTTAAAACAACCGCCTCGGTTAATCCATTTTCGAAGGCGGTCACTCTATAAGGCCTGCCTCGGTAAATAGTGGCCTAGCAGGCAGCCCATCTCATCCCGATAGCACGCTCATTGTATATATATGAGAGTTAGGGTTTGGGCAACCCGCAGCCACTCTCGTCTCTCTCTCACCACCGCAGCCGTGCGTCTCTCTCTCGCATTCCCGCACCCGCGCATCCCTCTCTCTCGCAGTCCCGCAGCCATAGCCTGTTTGGACCTCCAGCTTCCGTGCACCGCTCGGTGGCCGCACCTCCTCCGGTAGCCGCGTCTCTCTCTTCTCTCCCTCACCTCTCGCCCGTGCGGCTCTCTCTCTCTCTCTCGCGCGCACGCGCGCGCTGGAGACTAGACCCCGGCAGCCGGAGGCCGAATCCCGGCGGGAGAGGACTGGAGAAGGCGGATCGGGTCGCGGCGGCCCCTCGGCGGTGGATCCGGTCACGGCGGTGGCGGATCGGGTCACGATGGAGGCGGATCGGGTCGCGGCGGGGGCGGATCGACGCGGATCTACCCCGTCTACCTCCGACGAGGGCGGAGGGAGGAGCGGTGGATCCGGTGGTGGATCGAGCAACCCCGACTGCAGCGGCGGGGCCTGCTCCCCCGGCGGCGGCTGTGGCACGCAGGGGCGGCAGAGCGAGGCCCAGATCCAGGCCCGGTTAGGGCTAGGTTGCGGGGTTTTTCTTTTTTTGTTTTTTATTTGATTTACCGAGGCGGGCATTTGACCCACCTCGGTAAATAATGATTAACTGTGACCTTTAGACCGAGGCGGACGTGATGCCCGCCTCGGTTAATCCATTTCGCCCACCACGGTTAAAGTTGTTGTTGTAGTGCTTTGACGGCTCATAAAAATCTATACTTTAATATCTGATTAAAGTCAATAAGGAGTTAGTTGTCGACGTGTCAAGAATTAGTATGTCCACTGATGATTATGATAGAAGACCTCTCTTGACTTTTCACATGGTACCTCTCATCAGAGATTACAGAGATACATTTATTTAGACGGGATTAGACAACAAACTGCTCAAGATTTCAGTTCACGTTTTAATTAATTAAACCATTGCTCACAAAAAAAAAATTAGTTAAACCATTGGCTAATCCAGGTTTTAACAAGAACATGTTTCTAGTCAAAATTACGTTAACAATTTGGTGGTAAAAATCTTTATCTCTTAGAGAAAAGTCAATGGTTCAAACCTGAATAATATTGTATCTATTATTTGTTTTAATTTTTTGTAGAAAAATCATTTGACCAAATAAGCGGAGACTACCAAAAAAATCCAAAACAAAAAGGAGATCGGATGGAAGCCGAAAAAAATTCTAACTGCAGAACCGCACACGGACACAAACCGAGGAAAGGAACATTATTAAAGACTAGCAAAATTGCCCGTGTGTTGCAACGGGTGATGATAAGGACATATATACCATTACGATTAATTTCAAACTTCCAGAGCCAATAATCTAGCCTGGTTGTAGTCACGCCAGGGAGTTTTTGACTTATATGTGTTTAACAGAACTCCTGTCCTAGTTGTATTCACGCCAGGAGTTGGACTCGTCTGAAATCCTCCATAGCCGTCGCCTTCTGCTCCATGTTCTCTGGGCCACAGATCGGAACAGAGGTGCAAATTCAGAGTATCAGACTCTTTTGCTGAATCGTCTATTCTGTAGGTCCAAGAATAACTGTTCCAAGGAGTCTCAGGTGGGCGTCATGCAGAGCAGTCTGTGAGGGCGACATCATCCTTGCTTGTGCAGGTGTTATGCCATCATTTGAATTAGCATTAGTGGCAACCATTTATTTTGGATTTACCTCTGGAATTATGTGCTGGTTACATACCCTGAGGTTGGAATAGTGTATCGCAGAACCTGGAGTTGGATTTTCCTTTCTAAGAGAATAGCTATCTATATACAAAATGGTATTCCAATTTTCATGACGTCACACAACAAAAACATCTAGATGCCCTTTTAAGAGTTGTGGGCTCATGAAGTAAGATCTACAACAGCATTACAGCTGAACTGGGATCTGAAGTAACTAAGCAATCAGACATCAACCTTGTGCTCGGTCCGGTTTGTGAACTCGAAGTCCACGTGGACAAAGGCACGCAAGACCTCGGGCAGCTGCTCCAACTTCTCCTGCAGCGACTCACCGATGTCGTGTGCCTGGCTGAATGGCAGGTCACTTGGACTCCACGAAACAGTGCATGTCGAAGGTGTAGGCTCGCAGCGTGTCCATGTCCCAGATCTCCTCATGGTGGTTCCAGATCAAGTATGTGAGCTTCGCCAGGTACTCCGCTGGCGCAGACTTGCCAATCAGTGTGCCCACGTCAATGTAGAGCGCAATCTACATTTTTTACAGTTCATTATATTTAGTTATATACTGATAGCACTGTTGTACTTATATAATCCACAATGTTCAGATGATTGTTTTCCTAAAAAAATGTTCAGATGATTGTATTGCAATTGTGCTCACAAGTATGGCAGTATGACACCAACTCGGTCCATCTACCCTGCCATATGTATCGGACGGTGAGGCCTACACCTTCGACATGCACTGTTTCGTGGAGTCCAAGTGACCTGCCATTCAGCCAGGCACACGACATCGGTGAGTCGCTGCAGGAGAAGTTGGAGCAGCTGCCCGAGGTCTTGCGTGCCTTTGTCCACGTGGACTTCGAGTTCACAAACCGGACCGAGCACAAGGTTGATGTCTGATTGCTTAGTTACTTCAGATCCCAGTTCAGCTGTAATGCTGTTGTAGATCTTACTTCATGAGCCCACAACTCTTAAAAGGGCATCTAGATGTTTTTGTTGTGTGACGTCATGAAAATTGGAATACCATTTTGTATATAGATAGCTATTCTCTTAGAAAGGAAAATCCAACTCCAGGTTCTGCGATACACTATTCCAACCTCAGGGTATGTAACCAGCACATAATTCCAGAGGTAAATCCAAAATAAATGGTTGCCACTAATGCTAATTCAAATGATGGCATAACACCTGCACAAGCAAGGATGATGTCGCCCTCACAGACTGCTCTGCATGACGCCCACCTGAGACTCCTTGGAACAGTTATTCTTGGACCTACAGAATAGACGATTCAGCAAAAGAGTCTGATACTCTGAATTTGCACCTCTGTTCCGATCTGTGGCCCAGAGAACATGGAGCAGAAGGCGACGGCTATGGAGGATTTCAGACGAGTCCAACTCCTGGCGTGAATACAACTAGGACAGGAGTTCTGTTAAACACATATAAGTCAAAAACTCCCTGGCGTGACTACAACCAGGCTAGATTATTGGCTCTGGAAGTTTGAAATTAATCGTAATGGTATATATGTCCTTATCATCACCCGTTGCAACACACGGGCAATTTTGCTAGTCTTTAATAATGTTCCTTTCCTCGGTTTGTGTCCGTGTGCGGTTCTGCAGTTAGAATTTTTTTCGGCTTCCATCCGATCTCCTTTTTGTTTTGGATTTTTTTGGTAGTCTCCGCTTATTTGGTCAAATGATTTTTCTACAAAAAATTAAAACAAATAATAGATACAATATTATTCAGGTTTGAACCATTGACTTTTCTCTAAGAGATAAAGATTTTTACCACCAAATTGTTAACGTAATTTTGACTAGAAACATGTTCTTGTTAAAACCTGGATTAGCCAATGGTTTAACTAATTTTTTTTTTGTGAGCAATGGTTTAATTAATTAAAACGTGAACTGAAATCTTGAGCAGTTTGTTGTCTAATCCCGTCTAAATAAATGTATCTCTGTAATCTCTGATGAGAGGTACCATGTGAAAAGTCAAGAGAGGTCTTCTATCATAATCATCAGTGGACATACTAATTCTTGACACGTCGACAACTAACTCCTTATTGACTTTAATCAGATATTAAAGTATAGATTTTTATGAGCCGTCAAAGCACTACAACAACAACTTTAACCGTGGTGGGCGAAATGGATTAACCGAGGCGGGCATCACGTCCGCCTCGGTCTAAAGGTCACAGTTAATCATTATTTACCGAGGTGGGTCAAATGCCCGCCTCGGTAAATCAAATAAAAAACAAAAAAAGAAAAACCCCGCAACCTAGCCCTAACCGGGCCTGGATCTGGGCCTCGCTCTGCCGCCCCTGCGTGCCACAGCCGCCGCCGGGGGAGCAGGCCCCGCCGCTGCAGTCGGGGTTGCTCGATCCACCACCGGATCCACCGCTCCTCCCTCCGCCCTCGTCGGAGGTAGACGGGGTAGATCCGCGTCGATCCGCCCCCGCCGCGACCCGATCCGCCTCCATCGTGACCCGATCCGCCACCGCCGTGACCGGATCCACCGCCGAGGGGCCGCCGCGACCCGATCCGCCTTCTCCAGTCCTCTCCCGCCGGGATTCGGCCTCCGGCTGCCGGGGTCTAGTCTCCAGCGCGCGCGTGCGCGCGAGAGAGAGAGAGAGAGCCGCACGGGCGAGAGGTGAGGGAGAGAAGAGAGAGACGCGGCTACCGGAGGAGGTGCGGCCACCGAGCGGTGCACGGAAGCTGGAGGTCCAAACAGGCTATGGCTGCGGGACTGCGAGAGAGAGGGATGCGCGGGTGCGGGAATGCGAGAGAGAGACGCACGGCTGCGGTGGTGAGAGAGAGACGAGAGTGGCTGCGGGTTGCCCAAACCCTAACTCTCATATATATACAATGAGCGTGCTATCGGGATGAGATGGGCTGCCTGCTAGGCCACTATTTACCGAGGCAGGCCTTATAGAGTGACCGCCTTCGAAAATGGATTAACCGAGGCGGTTGTTTTAAGCCGACCGCCTTGGTTAAGTTCGATTAACCGAGGCGGTTGTTTTAAGCCGACCACCTCGGTTAATACATTAACGGAGGCGGTTGCGTTAGGACAACTGCCTCGATTAATCGGAATTAACTGAGGCGGGCGCTTTATGATTCTCTCCTCCGTTAAGACTTAACCAAGATGGGCGCTGGGTCGGCGGCGCTGCCACCGAATAACGGAGGCAGGCAACCAACCCGCCCGCCTCGGAGCTGCAAAGCCAAACGCCGCGCAAAAGTTTTTTTGTAATAGTAATGGTCGCGGAACTCGATATTTAACGATAGCAACACATGATAGAATGAAAATTAAAATTATAATATATCAACACATGATAGAGTGAAAACTAAATTTATAATTATAAGTGCAATCAAGCCCTAATTGTGGGTTTTGGTGATAATGACCACACGATTAGAGAACTAATGAGATTTATCGAGATGGCAAGCAGGTAAAATATAAATGAGGATATTATATGCAAACGGTGGAGCCCCCAATCATAAAGGACGTGGCTATGGACTCAAAGGCATTTACATTCTTTTATATTTGAATTTGAGTATAGGAAAGACATACTATAAAGGGAAATACAATGCATAAGCTTTGATGTGCAACTAAGTGCTCATATTTCCCACCAAAAGACATCCACAAAACCTTAGCCATGACAGTAAGCTTTCCACTCTTACTCTCTCTGCTATCTGGCTGTCGCGGCACTGCCGCACTGGCACGTGGAACTGCCGCGCTGCGGCACCGCCGTAGCCCTATCGCGGCACTACCGCGACATATCTGACCGTTGAGAGAGGGGAGGTATTTATACCTCTTCCCTTCTCCCCCAACGGTCATCTCGACCTTTCCCCATTCTGCTCAACCAGAGAAAGCTCTCTTCCTCTGTCTCACTCTATTAGAGCACCTCAAGCTTCTCCCAACGTTTCCTCTCCGATTCCTTGAAAGATTGAGCCTCCAAACTGAGAAAGAAAGCTCTTCAACATGTTCTTCAACTCCTAGAGCACTTGGTTCACGTCTAGCTGGCTAGGTGTCGCCTTTTGAAGCTTCCAACTTGTGTGGGAGCTCCGATACTTTTGTAATCACCCTCTACTCTAGTAAGAACCCCTCATCTCAAGAGACTTGCTCTCTTGACTTGAGAATGAGGCTAGGATTTGCGAAACCCAACCCTTTGTGGCGAGCTGAACCACGGGATAAATCCTTGTCCCTCTTGTGTTCTTGCATTGTATTATGTTATACTTGTTTGAATTGGTGATTCTAGGGTTTGGTCCCGATCTACTTGCTCGTGAGCTTCCAACTACATTCAAGTGGTGAATTAGGCTTAGTACTACCCCAGGAAACTCAGTAATTTACTTCATCTAAAATCCCTTGGATAGATTTTGAATTGTGTCCTTGAGCTACTCTGTGCACGCGGCACCACCGTTCCACCGTAGATTCAACCGGCAGTGCCGCAACGCTATTTGACAATTTGTTTGAGTTTGTTTTGAATAGGCCTATTCACCCCTCCTCTAGCCTTAGCTGAAATCCCTACAATAATATATCTACACCTAAATGTTTATGTGTTTTGTAATTTGAGAAAAAGTTCATCAAGATTGTATTTTAATTAGATACAGACTTTATAGGACACTAGATATATGCTCGTGCGTTGCACTGGGATCACAATTTTCTGGATTGAACCTCAGTACTCAGACGCAGACGCGTGAGCTCCGAGGACTACGTATTATATGCGGACACGTGCTGGATCCGGTCTTCGTATTGGAACCGTGTAGGATGCAGTCGCGTGAGTTTTGAGTGGAGGATGATTCGTATCGAACGCGGATACGTGAGCATGATTGAGATTTGGTGTCACCGGATAGACGATGACTTTACGATCTTTTTAGGTGTATAAGAAAGATTGTCATATTGTTATCAACATTAACTTATACTATATATGCCATGGTCATAACAAAATAAACTATCTTTTAAATTTTATTATAAATGGTGAGACAGAGGAAGAGAGCTTTCTCTGGTTGAGCAGAATGGGGAAAGGTCGAGATGACCGTTGGGGGAGAAGGGAAGAGGTATAAATACCTCCCCTCTCTCAACGGTCAGATATGTCGCGGTAGTGCCGCGATAGGGCTACGGCGGTGCCGCAGCGCGGCAGTTCCACGTGCCAGTGCGGCAGTGCCGCGACAGCCAGATAGCAGAGAGAGTAAGAGTGGAAAGCTTACTGTCATGGCTAAGGTTTTGTGGATGTCTTTTGGTGGGAAATATGAGCACTTAGTTGCACATCAAAGCTTATGCATTGTATTTCCCTTTATAGTATGTCTTTCCTATACTCAAATTCAAATATAAAAGAATGTAAATGCCTTTGAGTCCATAGCCACGTCCTTTATGATTGGGGGCTCCACCGTTTGCATATAATATCCTCATTTATATTTTACCTGCTTGCCATCTCGATAAATCTCATTAGTTCTCTAATCGTGTGGTCATTATCACCAAAACCCACAATTAGGGCTTGATTGCACTTATAATTATAAATTTAGTTTTCACTCTATCATGTGTTGATATATTATAATTTTAATTTTCATTCTATCATGTGTTGCTATCGTTAAATATCGAGTTCCGTGACCATTACTATTACAAAAAAACTTTTGCGCGGCGTTTGGCTTTGCAGCTCCGAGGCGGGCGGGTTGGTTGCCTGCCTCCGTTATTCGGTGGCAGCGCCGCCGACCCAGCGCCCATCTTGGTTAAGTCTTAACGGAGGAGAGAATCATAAAGCGCCCGCCTCAGTTAATTCCGATTAATCGAGGCAGTTGTCCTAACGCAACCGCCTCCGTTAATGTATTAACCGAGGTGGTCGGCTTAAAACAACCGCCTCGGTTAATCGAACTTAACCAAGGCGGTCGGCTTAAAACAACCGCCTCGGTTAATCCATTTTCGAAGGCGGTCACTCTATAAGGCCTGCCTCGGTAAATAGTGGCCTAGCAGGCAGCCCATCTCATCCCGATAGCACGCTCATTGTATATATATGAGAGTTAGGGTTTGGGCAACCCGCAGCCACTCTCGTCTCTCTCTCACCACCGCAGCCGTGCGTCTCTCTCTCGCATTCCCGCACCCGCGCATCCCTCTCTCTCGCAGTCCCGCAGCCATAGCCTGTTTGGACCTCCAGCTTCCGTGCACCGCTCGGTGGTGAGAGAGAGACGAGAGTGGCTGCGGGTTGCCCAAACCCTAACTCTCATATATATACAATGAGCGTGCTATCGGGATGAGATGGGCTGCCTGCTAGGCCACTATTTACCGAGGCAGGCCTTATAGAGTGACCGCCTTCGAAAATGGATTAACCGAGGCGGTTGTTTTAAGCCGACCGCCTTGGTTAAGTTCGATTAACCGAGGCGGTTGTTTTAAGCCGACCACCTCGGTTAATACATTAACGGAGGCGGTTGCGTTAGGACAACTGCCTCGATTAATCGGAATTAACTGAGGCGGGCGCTTTATGATTCTCTCCTCCGTTAAGACTTAACCAAGATGGGCGCTGGGTCGGCGGCGCTGCCACCGAATAACGGAGGCAGGCAACCAACCCGCCCGCCTCGGAGCTGCAAAGCCAAACGCCGCGCAAAAGTTTTTTTTGTAATAGTAATGGTCACGGAACTCGATATTTAACGATAGCAACACATGATAGAATGAAAATTAAAATTATAATATATCAACACATGATAGAGTGAAAACTAAATTTATAATTATAAGTGCAATCAAGCCCTAATTGTGGGTTTTGGTGATAATGACCACACGATTAGAGAACTAATGAGATTTATCGAGATGGCAAGCAGGTAAAATATAAATGAGGATATTATATGCAAACGGTGGAGCCCCCAATCATAAAGGACGTGGCTATGGACTCAAAGGCATTTACATTCTTTTATATTTGAATTTGAGTATAGGAAAGACATACTATAAAGGGAAATACAATGCATAAGCTTTGATGTGCAACTAAGTGCTCATATTTCCCACCAAAAGACATCCACAAAACCTTAGCCATGACAGTAAGCTTTCCACTCTTACTCTCTCTGCTATCTGGCTGTCGCGGCACTGCCGCACTGGCACGTGGAACTGCCGCGCTGCGGCACCGCCGTAGCCCTATCGCGGCACTACCGCGACATATCTGACCGTTGAGAGAGGGGAGGTATTTATACCTCTTCCCTTCTCCCCCAACGGTCATCTCGACCTTTCCCCATTCTGCTCAACCAGAGAAAGCTCTCTTCCTCTGTCTCACCATTTATAATAAAATTTAAAAGATAGTTTATTTTGTTATGACCATGGCATATATAGTATAAGTTAATGTTGATAACAATATGACAATCTTTCTTATACACCTAAAAAGATCGTAAAGTCATCGTCTATCCGGTGACACCAAATCTCAATCATGCTCACGTATCCGCGTTCGATACGAATCATCCTCCACTCAAAACTCACGCGACTGCATCCTACACGGTTCCAATACGAAGACCGGATCCAGCACGTGTCCGCATATAATACGTAGTCCTCGGAGCTCACGCGTCTGCGTCTGAGTACTGAGGTTCAATCCAGAAAATTGTGATCCCAGTGCAACGCACGAGCATATATCTAGTGTCCTATAAAGTCTGTATCTAATTAAAATACAATCTTGATGAACTTTTTCTCAAATTACAAAACACATAAACATTTAGGTGTAGATATATTATTGTAGGGATTTCAGCTAAGGCTAGAGGAGGGGTGAATAGGCCTATTCAAAACAAACTCAAACAAATTGTCAAATAGCGTTGCGGCACTGCCGGTTGAATCTACGGTGGAACGGTGGTGCCGCGTGCACAGAGTAGCTCAAGGACACAATTCAAAATCTATCCAAGGGATTTTAGATGAAGTAAATTACTGAGTTTCCTGGGGTAGTACTAAGCCTAATTCACCACTTGAATGTAGTTGGAAGCTCACGAGCAAGTAGATCGGGACCAAACCCTAGAATCACCAATTCAAACAAGTATAACATAATACAATGCAAGAACACAAGAGGGACAAGGATTTATCCCGTGGTTCAGCTCGCCACAAAGGGTTGGGTTTCGCAAATCCTAGCCTCATTCTCAAGTCAAGAGAGCAAGTCTCTTGAGATGAGGGGTTCTTACTAGAGTAGAGGGTGATTACAAAAGTATCGGAGCTCCCACACAAGTTGGAAGCTTCAAAAGGCGACACCTAGCCAGCTAGACGTGAACCAAGTGCTCTAGGAGTTGAAGAACATGTTGAAGAGCTTTCTTTCTCAGTTTGGAGGCTCAATCTTTCAAGGAATCGGAGAGGAAACGTTGGGAGAAGCTTGAGGTGCTCTAATAGAGTGAGACAGAGGAAGAGAGCTTTCTCTGGTTGAGCAGAATGGGGAAAGGTCGAGATGACCGTTGGGGGAGAAGGGAAGAGGTATAAATACCTCCCCTCTCTCAACGGTCAGATATGTCGCGGTAGTGCCGCGATAGGGCTACGGCGGTGCCGCAGCGCGGCAGTTCCACGTGCCAGTGCGGCAGTGCCGCGACAGCCAGATAGCAGAGAGAGTAAGAGTGGAAAGCTTACTGTCATGGCTAAGGTTTTGTGGATGTCTTTTGGTGGGAAATATGAGCACTTAGTTGCACATCAAAGCTTATGCATTGTATTTCCCTTTATAGTATGTCTTTCCTATACTCAAATTCAAATATAAAAGAATGTAAATGCCTTTGAGTCCATAGCCACGTCCTTTATGATTGGGGGCTCCACCGTTTGCATATAATATCCTCATTTATATTTTACCTGCTTGCCATCTCGATAAATCTCATTAGTTCTCTAATCGTGTGGTCATTATCACCAAAACCCACAATTAGGGCTTGATTGCACTTATAATTATAAATTTAGTTTTCACTCTATCATGTGTTGATATATTATAATTTTAATTTTCATTCTATCATGTGTTGCTATCGTTAAATATCGAGTTCCGCGACCATTACTATTACAAAAAAACTTTTGCGCGGCGTTTGGCTTTGCAGCTCCGAGGCGGGCGGGTTGGTTGCCTGCCTCCGTTATTCGGTGGCAGCGCCGCCGACCCAGCGCCCATCTTGGTTAAGTCTTAACGGAGGAGAGAATCATAAAGCGCCCGCCTCAGTTAATTCCGATTAATCGAGGCAGTTGTCCTAACGCAACCGCCTCCGTTAATGTATTAACCGAGGTGGTCGGCTTAAAACAACCGCCTCGGTTAATCGAACTTAACCAAGGCGGTCGGCTTAAAACAACCGCCTCGGTTAATCCATTTTCGAAGGCGGTCACTCTATAAGGCCTGCCTCGGTAAATAGTGGCCTAGCAGGCAGCCCATCTCATCCCGATAGCACGCTCATTGTATATATATGAGAGTTAGGGTTTGGGCAACCCGCAGCCACTCTCGTCTCTCTCTCACCACCGCAGCCGTGCGTCTCTCTCTCGCATTCCCGCACCCGCGCATCCCTCTCTCTCGCAGTCCCGCAGCCATAGCCTGTTTGGACCTCCAGCTTCCGTGCACCGCTCGGTGGCCGCACCTCCTCCGGTAGCCGCGTCTCTCTCTTCTCTCCCTCACCTCTCGCCCGTGCGGCTCTCTCTCTCTCTCTCGCGCGCACGCGCGCGCTGGAGACTAGACCCCGGCAGCCGGAGGCCGAATCCCGGCGGGAGAGGACTGGAGAAGGCGGATCGGGTCGCGGCGGCCCCTCGGCGGTGGATCCGGTCACGGCGGTGGCGGATCGGGTCACGATGGAGGCGGATCGGGTCGCGGCGGGGGCGGATCGACGCGGATCTACCCCGTCTACCTCCGACGAGGGCGGAGGGAGGAGCGGTGGATCCGGTGGTGGATCGAGCAACCCCGACTGCAGCGGCGGGGCCTGCTCCCCCGGCGGCGGCTGTGGCACGCAGGGGCGGCAGAGCGAGGCCCAGATCCAGGCCCGGTTAGGGCTAGGTTGCGGGGTTTTTCTTTTTTTGTTTTTTATTTGATTTACCGAGGCGGGCATTTGACCCACCTCGGTAAATAATGATTAACTGTGACCTTTAGACCGAGGCGGACGTGATGCCCGCCTCGGTTAATCCATTTCGCCCACCACGGTTAAAGTTGTTGTTGTAGTGCTTTGACGGCTCATAAAAATCTATACTTTAATATCTGATTAAAGTCAATAAGGAGTTAGTTGTCGACGTGTCAAGAATTAGTATGTCCACTGATGATTATGATAGAAGACCTCTCTTGACTTTTCACATGGTACCTCTCATCAGAGATTACAGAGATACATTTATTTAGACGGGATTAGACAACAAACTGCTCAAGATTTCAGTTCACGTTTTAATTAATTAAACCATTGCTCACAAAAAAAAAATTAGTTAAACCATTGGCTAATCCAGGTTTTAACAAGAACATGTTTCTAGTCAAAATTACGTTAACAATTTGGTGGTAAAAATCTTTATCTCTTAGAGAAAAGTCAATGGTTCAAACCTGAATAATATTGTATCTATTATTTGTTTTAATTTTTTGTAGAAAAATCATTTGACCAAATAAGCGGAGACTACCAAAAAAATCCAAAACAAAAAGGAGATCGGATGGAAGCCGAAAAAAATTCTAACTGCAGAACCGCACACGGACACAAACCGAGGAAAGGAACATAATTCCAGAGGTAAATCCAAAATAAATGGTTGCCACTAATGCTAATTCAAATGATGGCATAACACCTGCACAAGCAAGGATGATGTCGCCCTCACAGACTGCTCTGCATGACGCCCACCTGAGACTCCTTGGAACAGTTATTCTTGGACCTACAGAATAGACGATTCAGCAAAAGAGTCTGATACTCTGAATTTGCACCTCTGTTCCGATCTGTGGCCCG
>JAHUYU010002076.1:0-21046 GCA_030439765.1 Tripidium arundinaceum | reverse complement strand
CAGTGTATTGCGATTTCAAAACTACTTTGCTTCCACTACCTGAACTTGGTTTGTAATAACTTTATGTTCACTCCGATGGATGTAAGCTACTTGCAAACTATTTATGAATCTGTGTTGTAACATGTGGCTGGTTACGCTGAACTATGTATGATCTTGGCTTGTTGTTGGTTGGTTTGAAGTCCTTCATGATTTCATCGGACTACCGGGTTTATATGGGCTCAAGTATGACGGTTTGATCACTTCAGTGATTGCTATTGTACTTGTGCTCTTATAAATTGGACGGTTCTGTTACAAGCACTCCATCCGACGAGACATGGCGTTGCTAGAAGTAGGGGAACAAAGAGGAGAGGAGTAGGGGGACGAGAGCAGTGGTTGGCGACGGGGGCAACGTTGATATTTATTAGCATCACTACTAGAGATATAATCCCCAGCAATGACACTGGAAATGCATGATGGTATTAATGTGACTTAGAAAGATATTGAACTCAGCAAGTGCACAGATATACCATTGTAGCACTTCACCGGGAGTATTCCAGGTATCGTTATTTATATTTTTACCACAGGGAAACAATGGAATAAAGATTTATTGAATAATAAAGGAATATCTACTAATCAACATACCGGCATAGCTAGAGCAGGGGTAAGTGAATGGATATGAATTAAGCATAACGACACTCAGGGGATAAATCTATGATAAAAATATATAGACTTGATAATTTGAGAGTATAACGGGTGAGGTAGATACCTAAGATATTCTAACTACATATGTACTTTGTTATAGCAAAACATTAACTCCATATCTATGCATAAGGGACATAGCTTGACTACTTCCGTCGCAACCGGGTCCTACTTGGCCTACAGACGGGAGGTGGACTACAAAGGACTCAACAGGGCTATCACCCCCTGCGATCTACCACACGATCCGGAATGTAGGGTGCATCCGCAGGCAAACAATGTATAAGCACCACACTTACACACGGTTGGCCACTCAACCCAATCAATTAAAGCTAGGTCAAGCACTATACGATCCTATGCATGAATATA
This sequence comes from Tripidium arundinaceum, assembly GCA_030439765.1. Taxonomy (NCBI): domain Eukaryota; kingdom Viridiplantae; phylum Streptophyta; class Magnoliopsida; order Poales; family Poaceae; genus Tripidium; species Tripidium arundinaceum. The sequence continues at coordinate 20,002 of JAHUYU010002076.1, read as the reverse complement.
AAGATAACTTCAACTACTTCTAAGTGTATAATCAATGTAAGCATAACCACGTAGACAAGAATATAGCATGTAAGCATTGAAGTCTCATAAGATATGAAAGTGTAGATACATTGGCTTACCAAGCCTCCGAGACTAGATCTGGAATCTGGACATGAATCCACTCGACCCTAACTCTCAAGATACTAATCTACTACATTGGAGAGTCTAAACCTAATCCTCCTGGTTTGTGTTGATCTGATTGAGATGTGCAGATGGCCTTCAGGAGGAGGTAGGGGGCTCCTTTTACAGGGGTAGATGGAGTAGGGGGCAAGGCATTGCCACGTCATCGATCCGCGTCAATCCCCTCGATCACCGTTGGATAAACCGACTCAAAACCGCCTTAGAATCAATGGTCCAGATCTTAGAAAGGTGCACGAGGTGGCGGAGGGCGAACGGGGCCAGGGGGAGGCCCGCCGGCCTCACCACTGGGCCGACCGGTCAGCCTGCTACTGTGGCAGGTGGGCCTCCCCTTCGGGTGGTGGGTCCTCTGCTCCGTCTTAAGTTGCTTTTCATAGTTTTCACGAGTTGAATCACTTATTGATGTCGGTTTGCTTGTTTGGAGTGTGTGATTGTTGGTATTTCTTAACGCATACAGAAATAATCCGCAAGCGCACGGAAGTACCGTTGTAGCACTTCACCCGGAAGTATTCAGGGTATCGTATTTCCACGGGGAATGGAGGTACTCTTCTAGTTAGTTCGTCCAAGGACAACACAAGGATAGAGTTGGCTAGGGTAGAGATGGATTCCTATGGATTTAGGGTCTATGGATAGATAAACTCTACTTCTACTCGCTTACTTCGGGCACCGGATCACACCTGGTCTGCCAGGCGAGGCCGGCCTGTAGCTCTACGCCGAACCCGAACGTGGGGGATTACAAGGGACGGACAGGGCTGTCACCACCTGCCGCCTACCCCTCAACCGTAGGGCACGAGGCAAACGAAGGTAGCCTCTAGCCTAGACACCACGTCTACGCTATCGACTACTACTCTAGTGTTGATCAGGGTAATCCGTCTCTATCAGGAGCCCTCTACTAGAGTATCCGCCACGGGGACGGACGACGAACCCGCAAACAAGTAAGAATAAAGCTTAAATAAACATAGACTTAAAAGCATAAGAACCACGAACACTCACTTAGCGGATGGATCCATTGAGGTACAAGTGCTCGTCGAGGTACAAGTTGGGGAGACACCGACAAGCCCGGTGCTTCCCCGTTCTCTTCCCTCACATCTCTCTCTACTAACTCTAATAGCTATCTAGGGCCTAAGCCCTTGGAATGTTGCTCAAGTGTGGTGCTCTTCCTCCTTGGTGTGTTGTTGATTGAAGGGTAGCTCCTCCTCTTCTTATATAGTGGAGTGAGGTCGGTTTGGCATAGAAAAATTAGGAAACTTGTGTACACCGCCTCTACATGTCGGCATGCAACCGCCAGAGAAGGGTGGGCCCGAGAGGAGCCAGTGGCGGTGCGGCCGCACCCTGGCCTGCTCCGCTCGCCACCGCCTTGCTCTGGTGGGCCTCTGGTTGGGCCAGGGTTGCTTCCACGTAGGTTTTCTGCCCAGGTTTTGCATGAAAGTGGGCTTTTGCTTGATTCCTTTGTGTATGATCTGCGTTACGCTTTCTCTGTTGGCGTATTTCGATTCTAATTCCACTGTACTTCAGTATAGTTTCTGAGCGGGCCCTGATTTGCCTAGCATTGGGCCTTCTCCTCTTGGGCCCATATTGGATGATGCTTTTGATGTGTATCATGTACGCTTCTGAGCCCATTTTATGTGGTTTCCATAAATGCTCTCCTGCAAATGATGAATCACCAAAACTTGTGGAACTTGTTAGTTATAAGACCTAATTCTAAGTTTGGTGTTCATATGAATCGATTTTATATGAGAGTTGGCGGTTAGAAATGGGAGTTAAGGACCGCCAACAGTGATGTTGGTCCCGAGACTGCTTTTCTGGATAAATCCTCCTGCATCCACATATTCACCAAAACTTGTGGAATTCATTAGTTTAAACCCCTATACCTATGTTTGGTGATGGAATTAAGTATATATGTAGGATATGCTGACAGTTTATAATGGATGTTAACTACCGTCAACAAACTCCCCCATGCTTATCCTTTGCCAGTCCCTGAGCAAAGTTAAACTTGAACAATGGATCAGGAGTTGCTACTAGGGATGAAACCGGATCGGATACGGACGGATATCAGTGATCCTGCATTTTGTCCCATATCCCATATTATATCCCATATTTTTTATCGGATATTAGAACCGGATACGGATCATTCGGATATTGATATCTATATCATATACATACCAGAAATCTAATTTTTGAGTATTCGGATTCGGATACGGTCGGATATTAAATATTCGGATTCAGATACGGACTATCCAAATAGTGTTTTGACCATTTCGGGACGGACGGATATCGGGAAATATCCGTCCCATTTTCATCCCTAGTTGCTACAATGCTCTCACTCCTGAAAAGTACACAGGTGTTCAATCAAAAATTCTCCTCCAGATTAAAATAAACTGACTTAACTTTCAAACTTACCCATATTACCTTCTACAATGGGGCTTCTTAGCCTTCACTTGGGTCTTGAGCAATTGAAAGACAAAACGATCAAGTCAAGCACTATGTCTCTTGTTCTTTTGCTCAACCTTATTTCGGAGGTTTTATAAGTTTTTCAAAAAAAACTCTGAGATTCCTTTGTATGGCACTCTCAAGTCTCTCTATATGTGGTATTTGTGGATCCTCTCCAAGGCGTATCTTATTGTTGCCTTTTCTTCCTAAAGCCTTTGTGGAGTTTATAGGTAGGGATAAAACTAGAGAGCATACTTGCAATGCGTATATTGTAAAGTCAAACAATAGATCCAAAGAGAAAAATGTCATACAATCAAATCAAGATGTGCATATGTGTGGAATATTTGGTGGATATATATGGTGGCTAATTATATTCTACTATGTTCCTTGACACATGTCTCTCTCTTGAAACTTGGAAATATTTTTGGTGCGACAAAAGCTATCTTTATTCTCATTTTTTTCAAGCGGGCATCTAGTACCCATTGTTTTTATAATCCTGGACATCTTTGTGTCCATTTATTTTTTCTCTCTTTTTTTCTTTTTTTTTCATTTTTGCATAGCCCATGTCTCTTTTTGCAACAAAACTTTGAGAGAGGTATCAACAAGAACATGGAGCATTTATTTTGAGTGGAAGCCTAACAAGCATGTTTTTGTCGCACCAAAAATATTTCCAAGTTTCAAGAGAGAGACATGTGTCAAGGAACATAGTAGAATATAATTAGCCACCATATATATCCACCAAATATTCCACACATATGCACATCTTGATTTGATTGTATGACATTTTTCTCTTTGGATCTATTGTTTGACTTTACAATATACGCATTGCAAGTATGCTCTCTAGTTTTATCCCTACCTATAAACTCCACAAAGGCTTTAGGAAGAAAAGGCAACAATAAGATACGCCTTGGAGAGGATCCACAAATACCACATATAGAGAGACTTGAGAGTGCCATACAAAGGAATCTCAGAGTTTTTTTTGAAAAACTTATAAAACCTCCGAAATAAGGTTGAGCAAAAGAACAAGAGACATAGTGCTTGACTTGATCGTTTTGTCTTTCAATTGCTCAAGACCCAAGTGAAGGCTAAGAAGCCCCATTGTAGAAGGTAATATGGGTAAGTTTGAAAGTTAAGTCAGTTTATTTTAATCTGGAGGAGAATTTTTGATTGAACACCTGTGTACTTTTCAGGAGTGAGAGCATTGTAGCAACTAGGGATGAAAATGGGACGGATATTTCCCGATATCCGTCCGTCCCGAAATGGTCAAAACACTATTTGGATAGTCCGTATCTGAATCCGAATATTTAATATCCGACCGTATCCGAATCCGAATACTCAAAAATTAGATTTCTGGTATGTATATGATATAGATATCAATATCCGAATGATCCGTATCCGGTTCTAATATCCGATAAAAAATATGGGATATAATATGGGATATGGGACAAAATGCAGGATCACTGATATCCGTCCGTATCCGATCCGGTTTCATCCCTAGTAGCAACTCCTGATCCATTGTTCAAGTTTAACTTTGCTCAGGGACTGGCAAAGGATAAGCATGGGGGAGTTTGTTGACGGTAGTTAACATCCATTATAAACTGTCAGCATATCCTACATATATACTTAATTCCATCACCAAACATAGGTATAGGGGTTTAAACTAATGAATTCCACAAGTTTTGGTGAATATGTGGATGCAGGAGGATTTATCCAGAAAAGCAGTCTCGGGACCAACATCACTGTTGGCGGTCCTTAACTCCCATTTCTAACCGCCAACTCTCATATAAAATCGATTCATATGAACACCAAACTTAGAATTAGGTCTTATAACTAACAAGTTCCACAAGTTTTGGTGATTCATCATTTGCAGGAGAGCATTTATGGAAACCACATAAAATGGGCTCAGAAGCGTACATGATACACATCAAAAGCATCATCCAATATGGGCCCAAGAGGAGAAGGCCCAATGCTAGGCAAATCAGGGCCCGCTCAGAAACTATACTGAAGTACAGTGGAATTAGAATCGAAATACGCCAACAGAGAAAGCGTAACGCAGATCATACACAAAGGAATCAAGCAAAAGCCCACTTTCATGCAAAACCTGGGCAGAAAACCTACGTGGAAGCAACCCTGGCCCAACCAGAGGCCCACCAGAGCAAGGCGGTGGCGAGCGGAGCAGGCCAGGGTGCGGCCGCACCGCCACTGGCTCCTCTCGGGCCCACCCTTCTCTGGCGGTTGCATGCCGACATGTAGAGGCGGTGTACACAAGTTTCCTAATTTTTCTATGCCAAACCGACCTCACTCCACTATATAAGAAGAGGAGGAGCTACCCTTCAATCAACAACACACCAAGGAGGAAGAGCACCACACTTGAGCAACATTCCAAGGGCTTAGGCCCTAGATAGCTATTAGAGTTAGTAGAGAGAGATGTGAGGGAAGAGAACGGGGAAGCACCGGGCTTGTCGGTGTCTCCCCAACTTGTACCTCGACGAGCACTTGTACCTCAATGGATCCATCCGCTAAGTGAGTGTTCGTGGTTCTTATGCTTTTAAGTCTATGTTTATTTAAGCTTTATTCTTACTTGTTTGCGGGTTCGTCGTCCGTCCCCGTGGCGGATACTCTAGTAGAGGGCTCCTGATAGAGACGGATTACCCTGATCAACACTAGAGTAGTAGTCGATAGCGTAGACGTGGTGTCTAGGCTAGAGGCTACCTTCGTTTGCCTCGTGCCCTACGGTTGAGGGGTAGGCGGCAGGTGGTGACAGCCCTGTCCGTCCCTTGTAATCCCCCACGTTCGGGTTCGGCGTAGAGCTACAGGCCGGCCTCGCCTGGCAGACCAGGTGTGATCCGGTGCCCGAAGTAAGCGAGTAGAAGTAGAGTTTATCTATCCATAGACCCTAAATCCATAGGAATCCATCTCTACCCTAGCCAACTCTATCCTTGTGTTGTCCTTGGACGAACTAACTAGAAGAGTACCTCCATTCCCGTGGAAATACGATACCCTGAATACTTCCGGGTGAAGTGCTACAACGGTACTTCCGTGCGCTTGCGGATTATTTCTGTATGCGTTAAGAAATACCAACAATCACACACTCCAAACAAGCAAACCGACATCAATAAGTGATTCAACTCGTGAAAACTATGAAAAGCAACTTAAGACGGAGCAGAGGACCCACCACCCGAAGGGGAGGCCCACCTGCCACAGTAGCAGGCTGACCGGTCGGCCCAGTGGTGAGGCCGGCGGGCCTCCCCCTGGCCCCGTTCGCCCTCCGCCACCTCGTGCACCTTTCTAAGATCTGGACCATTGATTCTAAGGCGGTTTTGAGTCGGTTTATCCAACGGTGATCGAGGGGATTGACGCGGATCGATGACGTGGCAATGCCTTGCCCCCTACTCCATCTACCCCTGTAAAAGGAGCCCCCTACCTCCTCCTGAAGGCCATCTGCACATCTCAATCAGATCAACACAAACCAGGAGGATTAGGTTTAGACTCTCCAATGTAGTAGATTAGTATCTTGAGAGTTAGGGTCGAGTGGATTCATGTCCAGATTCCAGATCTAGTCTCGGAGGCTTGGTAAGCCAATGTATCTACACTTTCATATCTTATGAGACTTCAATGCTTACATGCTATATTCTTGTCTACGTGGTTATGCTTACATTGATTATACACTTAGAAGTAGTTGAAGTTATCTTTATATTCATGCATAGGATCGTATAGTGCTTGACCTAGCTTTAATTGATTGGGTTGAGTGGCCAACCGTGTGTAAGTGTGGTGCTTATACATTGTTTGCCTGCGGATGCACCCTACATTCCGGATCGTGTGGTAGATCGCAGGGGGTGATAGCCCTGTTGAGTCCTTTGTAGTCCACCTCCCGTCTGTAGGCCAAGTAGGACCCGGTTGCGACGGAAGTAGTCAAGCTATGTCCCTTATGCATAGATATGGAGTTAATGTTTTGCTATAACAAAGTACATATGTAGTTAGAATATCTTAGGTATCTACCTCACCCGTTATACTCTCAAATTATCAAGTCTATATATTTTTATCATAGATTTATCCCCTGAGTGTCGTTATGCTTAATTCATATCCATTCACTTACCCCTGCTCTAGCTATGCCGGTATGTTGATTAGTAGATATTCCTTTATTATTCAATAAATCTTTATTCCATTGTTTCCCTGTGGTAAAAATATAAATAACGATACCTGGAATACTCCCGGTGAAGTGCTACAATGGTATATCTGTGCACTTGCTGAGTTCAATATCTTTCTAAGTCACATTAATACCATCATGCATTTCCAGTGTCATTGCTGGGGATTATATCTCTAGTAGTGATGCTAATAAATATCAACGTTGCCCCCGTCGCCAACCACTGCTCTCGTCCCCCTACTCCTCTCCTCTTTGTTCCCCTACTTCTAGCAACGCCATGTCTCGTCGGATGGAGTGCTTGTAACAGAACCGTCCAATTTATAAGAGCACAAGTACAATAGCAATCACTGAAGTGATCAAACCGTCATACTTGAGCCCATATAAACCCGGTAGTCCGATGAAATCATGAAGGACTTCAAACCAACCAACAACAAGCCAAGATCATACATAGTTCAGCGTAACCAGCCACATGTTACAACACAGATTCATAAATAGTTTGCAAGTAGCTTACATCCATCGGAGTGAACATAAAGTTATTACAAACCAAGTTCAGGTAGTGGAAGCAAAGTAGTTTTGAAATCGCAATACACTTAGTTCAATTACATGCCAGTTCCATGATCATATTTCAACAAAAGCATCATAGAAAAGATAACTAAGATTGACCATGCCCCATGGTCTAGTCCTCATCCACGGCGGGATAAAGGCATGTAATTGAACTAAGTGTATTGCGATTTCAAAACTACTTTGCTTCCACTACCTGAACTTGGTTTGTAATAACTTTATGTTCACTCCGATGGATGTAAGCTACTTGCAAACTATTTATGAATCTGTGTTGTAACATGTGGCTGGTTACGCTGAACTATGTATGATCTTGGCTTGTTGTTGGTTGGTTTGAAGTCCTTCATGATTTCATCGGACTACCGGGTTTATATGGGCTCAAGTATGACGGTTTGATCACTTCAGTGATTGCTATTGTACTTGTGCTCTTATAAATTGGACGGTTCTGTTACAAGCACTCCATCCGACGAGACATGGCGTTGCTAGAAGTAGGGGAACAAAGAGGAGAGGAGTAGGGGGACGAGAGCAGTGGTTGGCGACGGGGGCAACGTTGATATTTATTAGCATCACTACTAGAGATATAATCCCCAGCAATGACACTGGAAATGCATGATGGTATTAATGTGACTTAGAAAGATATTGAACTCAGCAAGTGCACAGATATACCATTGTAGCACTTCACCGGAGTATTCCAGGTATCGTTATTTATATTTTTACCACAGGGAAACAATGGAATAAAGATTTATTGAATAATAAAGGAATATCTACTAATCAACATACCGGCATAGCTAGAGCAGGGGTAAGTGAATGGATATGAATTAAGCATAACGACACTCAGGGGATAAATCTATGATAAAAATATATAGACTTGATAATTTGAGAGTATAACGGGTGAGGTAGATACCTAAGATATTCTAACTACATATGTACTTTGTTATAGCAAAACATTAACTCCATATCTATGCATAAGGGACATAGCTTGACTACTTCCGTCGCAACCGGGTCCTACTTGGCCTACAGACGGGAGGTGGACTACAAAGGACTCAACAGGGCTATCACCCCCTGCGATCTACCACACGATCCGGAATGTAGGGTGCATCCGCAGGCAAACAATGTATAAGCACCACACTTACACACGGTTGGCCACTCAACCCAATCAATTAAAGCTAGGTCAAGCACTATACGATCCTATGCATGAATATAAAGATAACTTCAACTACTTCTAAGTGTATAATCAATGTAAGCATAACCACGTAGACAAGAATATAGCATGTAAGCATTGAAGTCTCATAAGATATGAAAGTGTAGATACATTGGCTTACCAAGCCTCCGAGACTAGATCTGGAATCTGGACATGAATCCACTCGACCCTAACTCTCAAGATACTAATCTACTACATTGGAGAGTCTAAACCTAATCCTCCTGGTTTGTGTTGATCTGATTGAGATGTGCAGATGGCCTTCAGGAGGAGGTAGGGGGCTCCTTTTACAGGGGTAGATGGAGTAGGGGGCAAGGCATTGCCACGTCATCGATCCGCGTCAATCCCCTCGATCACCGTTGGATAAACCGACTCAAAACCGCCTTAGAATCAATGGTCCAGATCTTAGAAAGGTGCACGAGGTGGCGGAGGGCGAACGGGGCCAGGGGGAGGCCCGCCGGCCTCACCACTGGGCCGACCGGTCAGCCTGCTACTGTGGCAGGTGGGCCTCCCCTTCGGGTGGTGGGTCCTCTGCTCCGTCTTAAGTTGCTTTTCATAGTTTTCACGAGTTGAATCACTTATTGATGTCGGTTTGCTTGTTTGGAGTGTGTGATTGTTGGTATTTCTTAACGCATACAGAAATAATCCGCAAGCGCACGGAAGTACCGTTGTAGCACTTCACCCGGAAGTATTCAGGGTATCGTATTTCCACGGGGAATGGAGGTACTCTTCTAGTTAGTTCGTCCAAGGACAACACAAGGATAGAGTTGGCTAGGGTAGAGATGGATTCCTATGGATTTAGGGTCTATGGATAGATAAACTCTACTTCTACTCGCTTACTTCGGGCACCGGATCACACCTGGTCTGCCAGGCGAGGCCGGCCTGTAGCTCTACGCCGAACCCGAACGTGGGGGATTACAAGGGACGGACAGGGCTGTCACCACCTGCCGCCTACCCCTCAACCGTAGGGCACGAGGCAAACGAAGGTAGCCTCTAGCCTAGACACCACGTCTACGCTATCGACTACTACTCTAGTGTTGATCAGGGTAATCCGTCTCTATCAGGAGCCCTCTACTAGAGTATCCGCCACGGGGACGGACGACGAACCCGCAAACAAGTAAGAATAAAGCTTAAATAAACATAGACTTAAAAGCATAAGAACCACGAACACTCACTTAGCGGATGGATCCATTGAGGTACAAGTGCTCGTCGAGGTACAAGTTGGGGAGACACCGACAAGCCCGGTGCTTCCCCGTTCTCTTCCCTCACATCTCTCTCTACTAACTCTAATAGCTATCTAGGGCCTAAGCCCTTGGAATGTTGCTCAAGTGTGGTGCTCTTCCTCCTTGGTGTGTTGTTGATTGAAGGGTAGCTCCTCCTCTTCTTATATAGTGGAGTGAGGTCGGTTTGGCATAGAAAAATTAGGAAACTTGTGTACACCGCCTCTACATGTCGGCATGCAACCGCCAGAGAAGGGTGGGCCCGAGAGGAGCCAGTGGCGGTGCGGCCGCACCCTGGCCTGCTCCGCTCGCCACCGCCTTGCTCTGGTGGGCCTCTGGTTGGGCCAGGGTTGCTTCCACGTAGGTTTTCTGCCCAGGTTTTGCATGAAAGTGGGCTTTTGCTTGATTCCTTTGTGTATGATCTGCGTTACGCTTTCTCTGTTGGCGTATTTCGATTCTAATTCCACTGTACTTCAGTATAGTTTCTGAGCGGGCCCTGATTTGCCTAGCATTGGGCCTTCTCCTCTTGGGCCCATATTGGATGATGCTTTTGATGTGTATCATGTACGCTTCTGAGCCCATTTTATGTGGTTTCCATAAATGCTCTCCTGCAAATGATGAATCACCAAAACTTGTGGAACTTGTTAGTTATAAGACCTAATTCTAAGTTTGGTGTTCATATGAATCGATTTTATATGAGAGTTGGCGGTTAGAAATGGGAGTTAAGGACCGCCAACAGTGATGTTGGTCCCGAGACTGCTTTTCTGGATAAATCCTCCTGCATCCACATATTCACCAAAACTTGTGGAATTCATTAGTTTAAACCCCTATACCTATGTTTGGTGATGGAATTAAGTATATATGTAGGATATGCTGACAGTTTATAATGGATGTTAACTACCGTCAACAAACTCCCCCATGCTTATCCTTTGCCAGTCCCTGAGCAAAGTTAAACTTGAACAATGGATCAGGAGTTGCTACTAGGGATGAAACCGGATCGGATACGGACGGATATCAGTGATCCTGCATTTTGTCCCATATCCCATATTATATCCCATATTTTTTATCGGATATTAGAACCGGATACGGATCATTCGGATATTGATATCTATATCATATACATACCAGAAATCTAATTTTTGAGTATTCGGATTCGGATACGGTCGGATATTAAATATTCGGATTCAGATACGGACTATCCAAATAGTGTTTTGACCATTTCGGGACGGACGGATATCGGGAAATATCCGTCCCATTTTCATCCCTAGTTGCTACAATGCTCTCACTCCTGAAAAGTACACAGGTGTTCAATCAAAAATTCTCCTCCAGATTAAAATAAACTGACTTAACTTTCAAACTTACCCATATTACCTTCTACAATGGGGCTTCTTAGCCTTCACTTGGGTCTTGAGCAATTGAAAGACAAAACGATCAAGTCAAGCACTATGTCTCTTGTTCTTTTGCTCAACCTTATTTCGGAGGTTTTATAAGTTTTTCAAAAAAAACTCTGAGATTCCTTTGTATGGCACTCTCAAGTCTCTCTATATGTGGTATTTGTGGATCCTCTCCAAGGCGTATCTTATTGTTGCCTTTTCTTCCTAAAGCCTTTGTGGAGTTTATAGGTAGGGATAAAACTAGAGAGCATACTTGCAATGCGTATATTGTAAAGTCAAACAATAGATCCAAAGAGAAAAATGTCATACAATCAAATCAAGATGTGCATATGTGTGGAATATTTGGTGGATATATATGGTGGCTAATTATATTCTACTATGTTCCTTGACACATATCTCTCTCTTGAAACTTGGAAATATTTTTGGTGCGACAAAAGCTATCTTTATTCTCATTTTTTTCAAGCGGGCATCTAGTACCCATTGTAGAAGGTAATATGGGTAAGTTTGAAAGTTAAGTCAGTTTATTTTAATCTGGAGGAGAATTTTTGATTGAACACCTGTGTACTTTTCAGGAGTGAGAGCATTGTAGCAACTAGGGATGAAAATGGGACGGATATTTCCCGATATCCGTCCGTCCCGAAATGGTCAAAACACTATTTGGATAGTCCGTATCTGAATCCGAATATTTAATATCCGACCGTATCCGAATCCGAATACTCAAAAATTAGATTTCTGGTATGTATATGATATAGATATCAATATCCGAATGATCCGTATCCGGTTCTAATATCCGATAAAAAATATGGGATATAATATGGGATATGGGACAAAATGCAGGATCACTGATATCCGTCCGTATCCGATCCGGTTTCATCCCTAGTAGCAACTCCTGATCCATTGTTCAAGTTTAACTTTGCTCAGGGACTGGCAAAGGATAAGCATGGGGGAGTTTGTTGACGGTAGTTAACATCCATTATAAACTGTCAGCATATCCTACATATATACTTAATTCCATCACCAAACATAGGTATAGGGGTTTAAACTAATGAATTCCACAAGTTTTGGTGAATATGTGGATGCAGGAGGATTTATCCAGAAAAGCAGTCTCGGGACCAACATCACTGTTGGCGGTCCTTAACTCCCATTTCTAACCGCCAACTCTCATATAAAATCGATTCATATGAACACCAAACTTAGAATTAGGTCTTATAACTAACAAGTTCCACAAGTTTTGGTGATTCATCATTTGCAGGAGAGCATTTATGGAAACCACATAAAATGGGCTCAGAAGCGTACATGATACACATCAAAAGCATCATCCAATATGGGCCCAAGAGGAGAAGGCCCAATGCTAGGCAAATCAGGGCCCGCTCAGAAACTATACTGAAGTACAGTGGAATTAGAATCGAAATACGCCAACAGAGAAAGCGTAACGCAGATCATACACAAAGGAATCAAGCAAAAGCCCACTTTCATGCAAAACCTGGGCAGAAAACCTACGTGGAAGCAACCCTGGCCCAACCAGAGGCCCACCAGAGCAAGGCGGTGGCGAGCGGAGCAGGCCAGGGTGCGGCCGCACCGCCACTGGCTCCTCTCGGGCCCACCCTTCTCTGGCGGTTGCATGCCGACATGTAGAGGCGGTGTACACAAGTTTCCTAATTTTTCTATGCCAAACCGACCTCACTCCACTATATAAGAAGAGGAGGAGCTACCCTTCAATCAACAACACACCAAGGAGGAAGAGCACCACACTTGAGCAACATTCCAAGGGCTTAGGCCCTAGATAGCTATTAGAGTTAGTAGAGAGAGATGTGAGGGAAGAGAACGGGGAAGCACCGGGCTTGTCGGTGTCTCCCCAACTTGTACCTCGACGAGCACTTGTACCTCAATGGATCCATCCGCTAAGTGAGTGTTCGTGGTTCTTATGCTTTTAAGTCTATGTTTATTTAAGCTTTATTCTTACTTGTTTGCGGGTTCGTCGTCCGTCCCCGTGGCGGATACTCTAGTAGAGGGCTCCTGATAGAGACGGATTACCCTGATCAACACTAGAGTAGTAGTCGATAGCGTAGACGTGGTGTCTAGGCTAGAGGCTACCTTCGTTTGCCTCGTGCCCTACGGTTGAGGGGTAGGCGGCAGGTGGTGACAGCCCTGTCCGTCCCTTGTAATCCCCCACGTTCGGGTTCGGCGTAGAGCTACAGGCCGGCCTCGCCTGGCAGACCAGGTGTGATCCGGTGCCCGAAGTAAGCGAGTAGAAGTAGAGTTTATCTATCCATAGACCCTAAATCCATAGGAATCCATCTCTACCCTAGCCAACTCTATCCTTGTGTTGTCCTTGGACGAACTAACTAGAAGAGTACCTCCATTCCCCGTGGAAATACGATACCCTGAATACTTCCGGGTGAAGTGCTACAACGGTACTTCCGTGCGCTTGCGGATTATTTCTGTATGCGTTAAGAAATACCAACAATCACACACTCCAAACAAGCAAACCGACATCAATAAGTGATTCAACTCGTGAAAACTATGAAAAGCAACTTAAGACGGAGCAGAGGACCCACCACCCGAAGGGGAGGCCCACCTGCCACAGTAGCAGGCTGACCGGTCGGCCCAGTGGTGAGGCCGGCGGGCCTCCCCCTGGCCCCGTTCGCCCTCCGCCACCTCGTGCACCTTTCTAAGATCTGGACCATTGATTCTAAGGCGGTTTTGAGTCGGTTTATCCAACGGTGATCGAGGGGATTGACGCGGATCGATGACGTGGCAATGCCTTGCCCCCTACTCCATCTACCCCTGTAAAAGGAGCCCCCTACCTCCTCCTGAAGGCCATCTGCACATCTCAATCAGATCAACACAAACCAGGAGGATTAGGTTTAGACTCTCCAATGTAGTAGATTAGTATCTTGAGAGTTAGGGTCGAGTGGATTCATGTCCAGATTCCAGATCTAGTCTCGGAGGCTTGGTAAGCCAATGTATCTACACTTTCATATCTTATGAGACTTCAATGCTTACATGCTATATTCTTGTCTACGTGGTTATGCTTACATTGATTATACACTTAGAAGTAGTTGAAGTTATCTTTATATTCATGCATAGGATCGTATAGTGCTTGACCTAGCTTTAATTGATTGGGTTGAGTGGCCAACCGTGTGTAAGTGTGGTGCTTATACATTGTTTGCCTGCGGATGCACCCTACATTCCGGATCGTGTGGTAGATCGCAGGGGGTGATAGCCCTGTTGAGTCCTTTGTAGTCCACCTCCCGTCTGTAGGCCAAGTAGGACCCGGTTGCGACGGAAGTAGTCAAGCTATGTCCCTTATGCATAGATATGGAGTTAATGTTTTGCTATAACAAAGTACATATGTAGTTAGAATATCTTAGGTATCTACCTCACCCGTTATACTCTCAAATTATCAAGTCTATATATTTTTATCATAGATTTATCCCCTGAGTGTCGTTATGCTTAATTCATATCCATTCACTTACCCCTGCTCTAGCTATGCCGGTATGTTGATTAGTAGATATTCCTTTATTATTCAATAAATCTTTATTCCATTGTTTCCCTGTGGTAAAAATATAAATAACGATACCTGGAATACTCCCGGTGAAGTGCTACAATGGTATATCTGTGCACTTGCTGAGTTCAATATCTTTCTAAGTCACATTAATACCATCATGCATTTCCAGTGTCATTGCTGGGGATTATCTCTAGTAGTGATGCTAATAAATATCAACGTTGCCCCCGTCGCCAACCACTGCTCTCGTCCCCCTACTCCTCTCCTCTTTGTTCCCCTACTTCTAGCAACGCCATGTCTCGTCGGATGGAGTGCTTGTAACAGAACCGTCCAATTTATAAGAGCACAAGTACAATAGCAATCACTGAAGTGATCAAACCGTCATACTTGAGCCCATATAAACCCGGTAGTCCGATGAAATCATGAAGGACTTCAAACCAACCAACAACAAGCCAAGATCATACATAGTTCAGCGTAACCAGCCACATGTTACAACACAGATTCATAAATAGTTTGCAAGTAGCTTACATCCATCGGAGTGAACATAAAGTTATTACAAACCAAGTTCAGGTAGTGGAAGCAAAGTAGTTTTGAAATCGCAATACACTTAGTTCAATTACATGCCAGTTCCATGATCATATTTCAACAAAAGCATCATAGAAAAGATAACTAAGATTGACCATGCCCCATGGTCTAGTCCTCATCCACGGCGGGATAAAGGCATGTCTTGCAATACCCATGGTACACCATGTCATCTGCAACAAGAGGGAATAAACCCTGAGTACGAGAATGTACTCAGTTAGACTTACCCGTCATAAACCGGAAATAAGGTGACTCCAAGGAGTATGCAAGGCTTTTTTTTGTGGAGCTGGCTTGACAACATTTTGCATAAAGGCTTAAATGACATAACTTGGGTATTTAATATCTTTAGCAACAAATTAATACCTATTCTCAATAAGCATATCTAGATTAGCACCCGTACTAGAGCAATCACTAAGTTTAGCTAAACAAACAATAGTAACCATATCCAGTGTAGTAACATTTTGCTTGCCCATAGTCTATGCTCCGACTTCCTGATTGCGCACTCATACAGAACGGGTCCCAGCCTGAGTTGAGCTACTCAGCTTCGCGGTTGGAATGACTTATCCGGCCAGCTAAGTGATAGGCATGCGTTCAATCTCGACAGAAGTTCCAACAACGGTACGGTCCTTAATCGACACAGACGGGGATAGATACACACCCAAGACCTCCATGCCTTGTTGCTTCTCCATCTCAGTCCCGCTCGGTCTCCATTTATTCAACCTCACATGGTTATTCCCATGATAGCAATATAGCCCATCATGACCAGATATCCACCTATATCTCGCAGGTGATAGGAGATCACCTGACTTTTACCGGTCTAAGCATAGCTAAGCATAGTTTCGATCCTGGACCTATATAGGGTTCAAGGTATCTTGCGGAACAAGGAGTGTATATGCAACAAGTGGTTCCAATTCAACTCCTAATACTTAATGCATCAAACATAAAGGACTCAAGTTGATATTTATGAATCATGGGAGACTTAGAATGCTCCGGGGCTTGCCTTTTAGAAACGAGGAAGGGTGGTGATCAGGACACTCAGGAAGATCTTCTGGGTTGGCTCCTTCTCCTGCCCGAACCTCCTGTTCTTGGGCTGCCTGCTGCTCCTCCTGCGGTTCCAGGCCCACGGGTTCGAACTCGAGAAGTGTCACCCCTTCCGGAACACCTATTGCATGTATGTGCACAAAATGAGTATCATGAATGCATAAGAGATGCCATGCGAGATACGATATGATGAGATGCACACACATATGTTTACACAAAGTAGTAAGATACATAATGATGTCAGTTTATTTTGATTTGACTGAGTAGGTGCATATCTCTTCCTCGGTAAAGTAAACATGTACTCACCCTTTTCTAATAACCTAAGGTAAAGCTGCTCATCTTTAGTGAGAGGCCTAGCACCTGCAGCTGGCAACCTACCTTAGTTAGCCTAAGCATCTATAACCAAGAATTAAGTTCACTCTTAAATAATAAAGTACTGGTACTACACACACACAAAGCTCAAACCATCACAAACCTATTGCACACAATCAAATCAACTGAGCACAACAAAATAGGTCAACAGTTTGCATATCCCTTAACTATGTCAAAAAGCATCATGGTTAACCTTAATTACATTCTTAAAGTATTTATTTATGCCTTGCATATAATAGGACAAAACTGGAACTACTACTTCTGTTGCCTAGAAAAATCTAAGAAAATTATAGAAGCTCAATTATTCCCTTAATAGCCTACTGTAAAAATTTCAGATTATTTGGATAGGAATAGTAGCCTCTACAAAAATAACAAGCTAATAGGCATAATCTTACATAAAAATACTTAGTATAGTGAAAAGTGTCAAACAACAGATTTCCTATTTTTCTTACTTTCATCACAGCACAAGAACATTTTACAAAAAGATTTATGCTCAAAGAATTCATATATTTCTCCCTATAAAATTCACAAGGTAAAGCATTTAATTAAGCTAAATTGCAAAAGCATATTGTAACCATGCTCACTATAGGTTTAATATTTTTCCCAGCTAAAGCATGTCAACACAAGACTAACAAAATTGGAGTCACATTTTTATCTATTACCAATATTTAGTTATGCATTTTACAAGATAAATAGCAGTTAACAAAATAAATTATAACTAAATAATTTATCACTAAGCAGGGCAAGTTTTATATTTCTAACAGATAGTACTCTTCAAGATGAATCTAACAAAATTTGTTTCACACTCATTGGACATTTCTAGCTTAACTTATGAATTTCCAAAGCCATAAACCATTTTCTGAAAAGGATAAAAAGAAAACACTGAAAACCCTAAACGCTAAGGACACCCAGTCCACTGCACCCGAAGGCGCTGACACGCAGGGTCGGCAGGGTCAATGGGCCCACTGGCCAGAGAGAGAGCAGAGGCGGCGGTTGACTGGCGGGTGCTCGCCGACGGCGAGGTCCCATGCGGCAAGACCAGTACCAACGTCTCCCCTCGACGGCCTGCATCGATTGAGCTAGACTGTTGAAGCTAAAACCCACCGGTGCAAGCTCGACGACGGTGATGGCGGCACGGCGGTGCGGTGCAGCGGTGAACTTGCCGGTGCTGACCACGACGATGCGTCCTAGGGCTTCGCTAAGCTTCACGGCACCTCGATGAAACCCTAAACCTAGATCCGAGGCCTGGCGAAGCGACGGTGAGGCACGGTCACGTGCACGGGGCTGGCGTGCAGAGCGCGGTGGCGGCGAGCCATGTTCCGGCGAGCCGGAGGCTTAATCGACCAATCCAACTTCGATTTCACCAGTCGGGTCGTCACCGGCGTACGGCAGGCACGTGGCGCGCGCGGCCTGACGCGGTCGGCCACTGCCGCGGCCGTTTTGAACGCGGCTAGCCGGTTCAGTCCGGCCATTAGCCGATTGACAGCCCGTGTTTAGCCTCCTTTAGCTCCTAATCTAGCCGTCCTTTGCAAAAACTTCACCAATAGAACTTGTAGAGCTACATGAGTACAACATCTTTGCTTTAAGGATTAAAGTCTACTTCGAGCTGGTTTTTGATCTACAGAGCCTCAAACATGTGCACCTTGAAATTAAAAGACAGTTCAAGACTTAGAAATTTTCTAAGTCCCTAAACAGCCTCCATTTTCATCTTGTGAGCACTGTTTGACCATGTTAGGGGCATCTTCATGTCATGACCTTTAAACAAAGTTTGTTCCTTATGAAATTTGCTACAACTTTCATTAAGGGTGCATAGCCATGCAAACATTCTATGCTACTATTCCAATTAGGTCAAACAAAAGAGGTCCTAGGTCAATTTTGGTCAAACCAACACTTAGGGGCATAATTAGTCAAAGTCATTAACATGAACATTGTTCCATTTGCTATCCTAAGTACATCTAAGGTGTTTTAGTGACCAACATCAACCACTTGAATGACAAGCATAAACCATACTCACAAACCAAGCATATAGATCAAATATTTCATGTATAATGATGCGATAACCATATGTGATTTCATGTGCATGATGCCATATGATGAATGATGCTTCATGATCATGCTAATGCAAGTGCAAAATGTGAAGCTCAACATCTAGGATGTTACAGTGCTTGTCTTCATAGAGTAGACAACCTCGGAGGCCGCCGTATGTAGAAGAGATGATGTTGGGGAAGAGACGGGCCTCCCTCTAATTATTTGTGAGAAGTGCCATCTGGAGAGGGTGTGTTGTTGATTGAAGGGTAGCTCCTCCTCTTCTTATATAGTGGAGTGAGGTCGGTTTGGCATAGAAAAATTAGGAAACTTGTGTACACCGCCTCTACATGTCGGCATGCAACCGCCAGAGAAGGGTGGGCCCGAGAGGAGCCAGTGGCGGTGCGGCCGCACCCTGGCCTGCTCCGCTCGCCACCGCCTTGCTCTGGTGGGCCTCTGGTTGGGCCAGGGTTGCTTCCACGTAGGTTTTCTGCCCAGGTTTTGCATGAAAGTGGGCTTTTGCTTGATTCCTTTGTGTATGATCTGCGTTACGCTTTCTCTGTTGGCGTATTTCGATTCTAATTCCACTGTACTTCAGTATAGTTTCTGAGCGGGCCCTGATTTGCCTAGCATTGGGCCTTCTCCTCTTGGGCCCATATTGGATGATGCTTTTGATGTGTATCATGTACGCTTCTGAGCCCATTTTATGTGGTTTCCATAAATGCTCTCCTGCAAATGATGAATCACCAAAACTTGTGGAACTTGTTAGTTATAAGACCTAATTCTAAGTTTGGTGTTCATATGAATCGATTTTATATGAGAGTTGGCGGTTAGAAATGGGAGTTAAGGACCGCCAACAGTGATGTTGGTCCCGAGACTGCTTTTCTGGATAAATCCTCCTGCATCCACATATTCACCAAAACTTGTGGAATTCATTAGTTTAAACCCCTATACCTATGTTTGGTGATGGAATTAAGTATATATGTAGGATATGCTGACAGTTTATAATGGATGTTAACTACCGTCAACAAACTCCCCCATGCTTATCCTTTGCCAGTCCCTGAGCAAAGTTAAACTTGAACAATGGATCAGGAGTTGCTACTAGGGATGAAACCGGATCGGATACGGACGGATATCAGTGATCCTGCATTTTGTCCCATATCCCATATTATATCCCATATTTTTTATCGGATATTAGAACCGGATACGGATCATTCGGATATTGATATCTATATCATATACATACCAGAAATCTAATTTTTGAGTATTCGGATTCGGATACGGTCGGATATTAAATATTCGGATTCAGATACGGACTATCCAAATAGTGTTTTGACCATTTCGGGACGGACT
>JAHUYU010002215.1:0-18015 GCA_030439765.1 Tripidium arundinaceum | reverse complement strand
CGTGGAGGTGTGTGTTGAGAGAGGGGGCTCTCCCCCTCCTCTTATACTAGTCTAATGGTCGGTTTAGGGGCGAATATGTGGGGGAATCTTCCTCAAACCACCTCTCCTCATCATTAATGAACTGCTAGAGGAGGATGGACCCGAGCCGTGGCACTGGGGGTACGGCCGCGGCCGCACCCTGGCTGGCACGCCTGGCCACCGCCTTTGCCAGGTGGGTTGGTGGCTGGGCCCAGGTTGCCTCCTCGGTGGTTTGGGGCCCAAATACGCCAAGTGAGTGGGCCTTTTCTTGTTTGTTCTTTGTAGAGTCTGCTTTACGCTTCCTATATTGTGCACCTTGATCATACTTCCAATGCATGTGCAAATATGTTAAAATGAATAACATATGTGTGTAAGGTCGCTAGTTCCTCCTGTTTTTGTGTCTTAATTGGTGGTCAGATTTGATCGTTAAGGACCGCCAACACGGGTCACCACTAGCAAGAGGACCGGCGGCAACCTTGAGCTTGTCTCAACGGGGTTTAAGTGGTTGGCAAACCACCAAACCTCGGGAAAAATTTGACCGTGTCAACTTGTCTCCATCTTCCCATTGGTTTGCAATCTCGATACACAAGCTTGTATTTACTGGTTCATATATTGTGCTTGTGTTGTTGCTCTTGTGTAGCTAGTTTGTTTTTGTAGCAAATTAGTTGTAGCTCTCTTGCATAACTAGTTGGCTTGTGTAGCCTTACTAGTTACATTGCTTAGTTTGTGTAGCTAAGTAATTTGAGCTCTCTAGTTTGGCCTGTGTAGCCTTGCTATTGAGCATTGCTAGTGAGCTTAGGCTTTGTGTGCTTTGCATCACTAGTTTGTGTAGGAGCTCCCCGGTTCGCTTAAAGTACTAGTTGCATAGGTTTGTGTGACCTTGCATGCTAGAATTGTTTAGGCGAGCTCTAGCTAGCCCGGCATTTTTGTTGCCTAATTAGGATCTTTTGTAAGGTGCTTGAACTTAGATAGAGGGTGTGTAGTCTTGGCTAGACCGATAGATTTAATTCCGCATTTGTTTTGGGAAAATATAAATGAATGATACCCTGAAATACTTCCAGGTGAAATGCTACAACGGTATTTCCGTGCACTTGCGGATTTATTCTGTCAACGTTATAGAATACCAACCGGCATTTCTGGTGTCATTGCCATGGACTGATAATCCTAGTGATGACGCTAAGAAATGCCAACAACCCGCAAGTCACACTCTCCCACGTGGAGTGCTTACCACAAGCTCTAGCACTTGACACAGCCGGGCCACTTGACACTCTTCACGTCTCGCTCAACTAGAGTTGCTCTTCGCGATGCTCGCGGGGCGAGCACAATACCCCTCACAAAACTCTTCTCCGGAGCACCGCACAATCTTCTTGCGTGCTTCGACGGAGATCACAACAACCAAGCCGTCTAGGAGATGGCAACCTCCAAGAGTAACAAGCACCACCGGCTTGCAACTCGATCACCTAGTGCCACTCGATGCAATCTCACAATGCAATGCACTAGGAATCGCTCACTCACTATCGGATATGAACTCGATAAATCACAAGTGAGTTAGAGGTACTAGAGTGAGCACAACACAAGGGCAACACATCCCCAAGGTGCTCAACTCCAGCCATGGCCGAGCACCACCTCTATTATAGCCCAAAGGCCAAAAAGAGCCATTGCTCAAAAGCTAGTTGTGGGGGCTCTAGACCATGCTCCACCAGGGTCCGGAGCATGGATCGCCGCCATGTGTCCCCGACCGTTTGAAGTCAACCGTTGGTGCTCAAGCTTCCCCGCCACGTGGTTTGTCGCTTCAAAGCCTCCAACTTGCCCTTCACGCTTTGCAACTGGTTCATCAAACCAAGTCTTGTCTTGATCTTCTCCACCTAGCCACATGACTCCATGTCATGTCTCATATGCTTAATTCCTATCATTACCTTTACCCTTGCTTTAGCTATGATGGTATGTTGATTGACAGATACTCCTTTATAATCTTTTCTCCATTGTTTCCCTGTGGTAAAATATAAATAACGATACCTGGAATACTCCCGGTAAAATGCTACAATGGTATTCTGTGCGCTTGCGGAATCCTTCATATTCTATTTGCACTTATAAATATCAACAGTGTCCATAAAAAATGCAAGACTCATGTGTCAACCATCTACTCCCTAGAGCAACCCTTTGTGCACAAGAGGCATACTTTTATGGAAACTGATGACAAGGGGGGAGAAGTAGTACAAAGATATGACATAGCTTTGGGGGAGAAGTAGCTTTGGGGGAGAGATTGTACAAAGATATGAAATGCACCATAGGAAGAAATGGATATGGACCAAGAGAGAGCAAAATTGGAAATTAAGCTTATTTCAAGCTAGCAAGGGCTTGGATAAGAGAAGCACACAAGTAGGGGGAGCAATCTCATGAACTTTAATTAATTGCATTTGATATGTGCATATTCATGTGCTTGCTTGCATTTCCGTAAGTTTTAATTTCCTATACATGCTCGTGTGGTGTATGCTAGTATAGAACTTGAAGGATGATTTGATACTAGCATGCATAGTTTGGTAGCTAGATATGTTGTTTTACATGTGGTACTAGAACCTTGCTTATAACGTTGATCTCACGGGGCTTCTAGTGGTTTTGATGTATCTAGCTAACCATGATGCTAAGGATGGACCTAAATGTGCAACTCCGATTGGTATCATGCTTCAAAGGTTTATCCTATATACCTTAGCATCACTTAGTAGTGCTAACGCTCCCATAAATTTCATATTTATGCATGTGTGCAAGCTTGAAACCAAACCATTTTGAGCACACATGTAGGGGGAGTTATCACTACCAAGTCGGGTTTTATGGTGCTTATCCAAATCTTAACATTGAGCTTAAATGTTGGATGAGTAGCATAAAATCCAAATGCACTTAATTTCCATATCTCTGTAGAGTTGTCATCAATTACCAAAAAGGGGGAGATTGAAAGGTCTTTGTTTGGTTTTGGTAATTGAGTGACAACCTAAGTGGACTAACATGTGGTTATGTGAGATACACAGGAAATAGTCCACAGGTACATGTGTAATGAAGGAGCTCATTGCATATGAGACATGACATGGAGTCATGTGGCTAGGTGGAGAAGATCAAGACAAGACTTGGTTTGATGAACCAGTTGCAAAGCGTGAAGGGCAAGTTGGAGGCTTTGAAGCGACAAACCACGTGGCGGGGAAGCTTGAGCACCAACGGTTGACTTCAAACGGTCGGGGACACATGGCGGCGATCCATGCTCCGGACCCTGGTGGAGCATGGTCTAGAGCCCCCACAACTAGCTTTTGAGCAATGGCTCTTTTTGGCCTTTGGGCTATAATAGAGGTGGTGCTCGGCCATGGCTGGAGTTGAGCACCTTGGGGATGTGTTGCCCTTGTGTTGTGCTCACTCTAGTACCTCTAACTCACTTGTGATTTATCGAGTTCATATCCGATAGTGAGTGAGCGATTCCTAGTGCATTGCATTGTGAGATTGCATCGAGTGGCACTAGGTGATCGAGTTGCAAGCCGGTGGTGCTTGTTACTCTTGGAGGTTGCCATCTCCTAGACGGCTTGGTTGTTGTGATCTCCGTCGAAGCACGCAAGAAGATTGTGCGGTGCTCCGGAGAAGAGTTTTGTGAGGGGTATTGTGCTCGCCCCGCGAGCATCGCGAAGAGCAACTCTAGTTGAGCGAGACGTGAAGAGTGTCAAGTGGCCCGGCTGTGTCAAGTGCTAGAGCTTGTGGTAAGCACTCCACGTGGGAGAGTGTGACTTGCGGGTTGTTGGCATTTCTTAGCGTCATCACTAGGATTATCAGTCCATGGCAATGACACCAGAAAGCCGGTTGGTATTCTATAACGTTGACAGAATAAATCCGCAAGTGCACGGAAATACCGTTGTAGCATTTCACCTGGAAGTATTTCAGGGTATCATTCATTTATATTTTCCCAAAACAAATGCGGAATTAAATCTATCGGTCTAGCCAAGACTACACACCCTCTATCTAAGTTCAAGCACCTTACAAAAGATCCTAATTAGGCAACAAAAATGCCGGGCTAGCTAGAGCTCGCCTAAACAATTCTAGCATGCAAGGTCACACAAACCTATGCAACTAGTACTTTAAGCGAACCGGGTCACCACTAGCAAGAGGACCGGCGGCAACCTTGAGCTTGTCTCAACGGGGTTTAAGTGGTTGGCAAACCACCAAACCTCGGGAAAAATTTGACCGTGTCAACTTGTCTCCATCTTCCCATTGGTTTGCAATCTCGATACACAAGCTTGTATTTACTGGTTCATATATTGTGCTTGTGTTGTTGCTCTTGTGTAGCTAGTTTGTTTTTGTAGCAAATTAGTTGTAGCTCTCTTGCATAACTAGTTGGCTTGTGTAGCCTTACTAGTTACATTGCTTAGTTTGTGTAGCTAAGTAATTTGAGCTCTCTAGTTTGGCCTGTGTAGCCTTGCTATTGAGCATGCTAGTGAGCTTAGGCTTTGTGTGCTTTGCATCACTAGTTTGTGTAGGAGCTCCCCGGTTCGCTTAAAGTACTAGTTGCATAGGTTTGTGTGACCTTGCATGCTAGAATTGTTTAGGCGAGCTCTAGCTAGCCCGGCATTTTTGTTGCCTAATTAGGATCTTTTGTAAGGTGCTTGAACTTAGATAGAGGGTGTGTAGTCTTGGCTAGACCGATAGATTTAATTCCGCATTTGTTTTGGGAAAATATAAATGAATGATACCCTGAAATACTTCCAGGTGAAATGCTACAACGGTATTTCCGTGCACTTGCGGATTTATTCTGTCAACGTTATAGAATACCAACCGGCATTTCTGGTGTCATTGCCATGGACTGATAATCCTAGTGATGACGCTAAGAAATGCCAACAACCCGCAAGTCACACTCTCCCACGTGGAGTGCTTACCACAAGCTCTAGCACTTGACACAGCCGGGCCACTTGACACTCTTCACGTCTCGCTCAACTAGAGTTGCTCTTCGCGATGCTCGCGGGGCGAGCACAATACCCCTCACAAAACTCTTCTCCGGAGCACCGCACAATCTTCTTGCGTGCTTCGACGGAGATCACAACAACCAAGCCGTCTAGGAGATGGCAACCTCCAAGAGTAACAAGCACCACCGGCTTGCAACTCGATCACCTAGTGCCACTCGATGCAATCTCACAATGCAATGCACTAGGAATCGCTCACTCACTATCGGATATGAACTCGATAAATCACAAGTGAGTTAGAGGTACTAGAGTGAGCACAACACAAGGGCAACACATCCCCAAGGTGCTCAACTCCAGCCATGGCCGAGCACCACCTCTATTATAGCCCAAAGGCCAAAAAGAGCCATTGCTCAAAAGCTAGTTGTGGGGGCTCTAGACCATGCTCCACCAGGGTCCGGAGCATGGATCGCCGCCATGTGTCCCCGACCGTTTGAAGTCAACCGTTGGTGCTCAAGCTTCCCCGCCACGTGGTTTGTCGCTTCAAAGCCTCCAACTTGCCCTTCACGCTTTGCAACTGGTTCATCAAACCAAGTCTTGTCTTGATCTTCTCCACCTAGCCACATGACTCCATGTCATGTCTCATATGCAATGAGCTCCTTCATTACACATGTACCTGTGGACTAATTTCCTGTGTATCTCACATAACCACATGTTAGTCCACTTAGGTTGTCACTCAATTACCAAAACCAAACAAAGACCTTTCAATCTCCCCCTTTTTGGTAATTGATGACAACTCTACAGAGATATGGAAATTAAGTGCATTTGGATTTTATGCTACTCATCCAACATTTAAGCTCAATGTTAAGATTTGGATAAGCACCATAAAACCCGACTTGGTAGTGATAACTCCCCCTACATGTGTGCTCAAAATGGTTTGGTTTCAAGCTTGCACACATGCATAAATATGAAATTTATGGGAGCGTTAGCACTACTAAGTGATGCTAAGGTATATAGGATAAACCTTTGAAGCATGATACCAATCGGAGTTGCACATTTAGGTCCATCCTTAGCATCATGGTTAGCTAGATACATCAAAACCACTAGAAGCCCCGTGAGATCAACGTTATAAGCAAGGTTCTAGTACCACATGTAAAACAACATATCTAGCTACCAAACTATGCAGGCTAGTATCAAATCATCCTTCAAGTTCTATACTAGCATACACCACACGAGCATGTATAGGAAATTAAAACTTACGGAAATGCAAGCAAGCACATGAATATGCACATATCAAATGCAATTAATTAAAGTTCATGAGATTGCTCCCCCTACTTGTGTGCTTCTCTTATCCAAGCCCTTGCTAGCTTGAATAAGCTTAATTTCCAATTTTGCTCTCTCTTGGTCCATATCCATTTCTTCCTATGGTGCATTTCATATCTTTGTACAATCTCTCCCCCAAGCTACTTCTCCCCCAAAGCTATGTCATATCTTTGTACTACTTCTCCCCCCTTGTCATCAGTTTCCATAAAAGTATGCCTCTTGTGCACAAAGGGTTGCTCTAGGGAGTAGATGGTTGACACATGAGTCTTGCATTTTTTATGACACTGTTGATATTTATAAGTGCAAATAGAATATGAAGGATTCCGCAAGCGCACAGAATACCATTGTAGCATTTTACCGGGAGTATTCCAGGTATCGTTATTTATATTTTACCACAGGGAAACAATGGAGAAAAGATTATAAAGGAGTATCTGTCAATCACATACCATCATAGCTAAAGCCAGGGTAAAGGTAATGATAGGAATTAAGCATATGAGACATGACATGGAGTCATGTGGCTAGGTGGAGAAGATCAAGACAAGACTTGGTTTGCTGAACCAGTTGCAAAGCGTGAAGGGCAAGTTGGAGGCTTTGAAGCGACAAACCACGTGGCGGGGAAGCTTGAGCACCAACGGTTGACTTCAAACGGTCGGGGACACATGGCGGCGATCCATGCTCCGGACCCTGGTGGAGCATGGTCTAGAGCCCCCACAACTAGCTTTTGAGCAATGGCTCTTTTGGCCTTTGGGCTATAATAGAGGTGGTGCTCGGCCATGGCTGGAGTTGAGCACCTTGGGGATGTGTTGCCCTTGTGTTGTGCTCACTCTAGTACCTCTAACTCACTTGTGATTTATCGAGTTCATATCCGATAGTGAGTGAGCGATTCCTAGTGCATTGCATTGTGAGATTGCATCGAGTGGCACTAGGTGATCGAGTTGCAAGCCGGTGGTGCTTGTTACTCTTGGAGGTTGCCATCTCCTAGACGGCTTGGTTGTTGTGATCTCCGTCGAAGCACGCAAGAAGATTGTGCGGTGCTCCGGAGAAGAGTTTTGTGAGGGGTATTGTGCTCGCCCCGCGAGCATCGCGAAGAGCAACTCTAGTTGAGCGAGACGTGAAGAGTGTCAAGTGGCCCGGCTGTGTCAAGTGCTAGAGCTTGTGGTAAGCACTCCACGTGGGAGAGTGTGACTTGCGGGTTGTTGGCATTTCTTAGCGTCATCACTAGGATTATCAGTCCATGGCAATGACACCAGAAATGCCGGTTGGTATTCTATAACGTTGACAGAATAAATCCGCAAGTGCACGGAAATACCGTTGTAGCATTTCACCTGGAAGTATTTCAGGGATCATTCATTTATATTTTCCCAAAACAAATGCGGAATAAATCTATCGGTCTAGCCAAGACTACACACCCTCTATCTAAGTTCAAGCACCTTACAAAAGATCCTAATTAGGCAACAAAAATGCCGGGCTAGCTAGAGCTCGCCTAAACAATTCTAGCATGCAAGGTCACACAAACCTATGCAACTAGTACTTTAAGCGAACCGGGGAGCTCCTACACAAACTAGTGATGCAAAGCACACAAAGCCTAAGCTCACTAGCAATGCTCAATAGCAAGGCTACACAGGCCAAACTAGAGAGCTCAAATTACTTAGCTACACAAACTAAGCAATGTAACTAGTAAGGCTACACAAGCCAACTAGTTATGCAAGAGAGCTACAACTAATTTGCTACAAAAACAAACTAGCTACACAAGAGCAACAACACAAGCACAATATATGAACCAGTAAATACAAGCTTGTGTATCGAGATTGCAAACCAATGGGAAGATGGAGACAAGTTGACACGGTCAAATTTTTCCCGAGGTTGGTGGTTTGCCAACCACTTAAACCCCGTTGAGACAAGCTCAAGGTTGCCGCCGGTCCTCTTGCTAGTGGTGACCCGTGTTGGCGGTCCTTAACGATCAAATCTGACCACCAATTAAGACACAAAAACAGGAGGAACTAGCGACCTTACACACATATGTTATTCATTTTAACATATTTGCACATGCATTGGAAGTATGATCAAGGTGCACAATATAGGAAGCGTAAAGCAGACTCTACAAAGAACAAACAAGAAAAGGCCCACTCACT
The DNA here is from genome assembly GCA_030439765.1 of Tripidium arundinaceum. Taxonomy (NCBI): domain Eukaryota; kingdom Viridiplantae; phylum Streptophyta; class Magnoliopsida; order Poales; family Poaceae; genus Tripidium; species Tripidium arundinaceum. The sequence goes on along the minus strand of JAHUYU010002215.1, from coordinate 9,617 downwards.
TGGCGTATTTGGGCCCCAAACCACCGAGGAGGCAACCTGGGCCCAGCCACCAACCCACCTGGCAAAGGCGGTGGCCAGGCGTGCCAGCCAGGGTGCGGCCGCGGCCGTACCCCCAGTGCCACGGCTCGGGTCCATCCTCCTCTAGCAGTTCATTAATGATGAGGAGAGGTGGTTTGAGGAAGATTCCCCCACATATTCGCCCCTAAACCGACCATTAGCTAGTATAAGAGGAGGGGAGAGCCCCCTCTCTCAACACACACCTCACTCAAGAAGCCTCTCTCCTCCCACTTGTACTTTTACTTTTAGTAGTATTTGGAGCTAGGAAAGACTCTTGTGAAGAGCCTGGACATCTAGAAGGAATCTTGGTATGATCAATATGAAGAGTTCTTCTATGTTCTTGTTCTTATCTTATCAATATAGTTATGTATAGAATTAGAGCAAAGTTCTTATATAGTTATTCACAAGGACGAATGACGAATCCGCAAGCTTATAATGACCAAGACTAACATAAAGCAGAACTCACCACCTCAACTTAGGTCTTGGTCTAAACATGTATGTTGTATGAAAGATTAAGCATAAAGTTTCATATGTGTTGGCATTTCTTAACGTCATTACCAAGAATAGGATATGACCCATTCTAGGCAACGGCGCTAGAAATACTTATGGTATTTCTTAACATCATCACTATGAATGTAGCATTTCAACCATTCATAGATAATAATGCTAACAAATACACTGATAGTTCAGGCTCTATTCAATCAGCAAGCGCACAGATCTATCATTGTAGCATTTCACCCAGAGTATTCAGGGTATCGTTATTTATATTTTCCCATGGGAAGGCAATAGTTAATCATGGATATTGGATAGCTCAATGTTAATAATATAGCATAATAACCAATTGTTCATCAGAGGTAAGTAAAGCATTGATAATATGTAGGATAGTGAAGTTCACACAGGCATATATGAGCATCTCTATCAGAGGTAAAGGAAGACAATTGAATAAAAGAATAAAAGAATAATCCTAATTAGAACAATCTATTATAGTTATTGTCAAGAATTCTAGCAAGTCATACAATTAATATAAACATGGTTAGATTCATATCTAGATGGATCGGGAGAATGCCTAAGGTCTGGTCTGCCAGCTCCCCGCATCGCTTTAGACTCCTACACCATACCCGAACATGGAGGAATACGAGGGACGAACAGGGCTATCACCACCTGCCGCCTACCCCATTACCGTGGAGTACGAACTGCAATTACCCGTTCCCTTGTATCCAGGTACCACACTTGCATACACGAAAACCACATATGTCCCCCCAGGTCGAGAACATATGCGAATCCGAAGACTTGGTAAACCACCATCTTGACATTAGTCTAAACATGACTATACTAATTATATGTTTAATTAAGATTAAAGTTCTAATTATCATGATCAAGATACTCGAACTAAGAATTAGTTCTAATACGAAGAATATGATTAAAGAACTTAGCTCTAATTCAAGAACAATACTATAAATATAAGTAGAGAACAAGAACAAGATGGAACTAGAACTAGATTTATTCATACCAAGATCAGCCAAGATGTTCTTCTCCTCTTTACAACTTGAAGCTCTGCTCTAGATCTAAACTAGAAATAAAATGATAAACTAAAACTAGAGAGCTCTGGAGTTGTATTGCCTGATAATATGTAACTTGTGTGAAACTTGTGTGAACTTTGTGTGAACTTAATTATAGAGGAGAACATGGCTGCTTTTTATAGTGCCTAAAGGTCGGTTCGTGGACGAATATTCTTGGTAACCCATGGAACCGCCATTAGCACCGCCATAGGAACCGCCATGCGAAAGATGGGCCCGAGACACGCCACCAGGGGGGCGGCCGCACTAGGGGGTCGGCCGCACCCTAGCTGCCGCCTCTCGCCATCGACTTTGTCTGGTGGGCTCCCTGATGGGTCTGGATCACTTCTATGTTGGGTATTGGCCCTGGTTTGCGTCGTAGATTTGGCCTTCTTCCCATTCTCCAACTTGGGCTACGCGAATACGCTTTGTTGATTGCGCATTTTCCCGAGTTTTACACTAATTCCACAATTAAGTCCTGCAAAACAGTAATCTTCCAATACATGTGGAACTAGGTAAATATCAAAGACATATGAATGTAAAATATGTATTTTTCTCCATTTTTAATACAAGTTGGCGATATGAAATAGGTCATTAGTAACCGCCAACAATATGCTAAGTGAATAACATAAGAACTTTGCTCTAATTCTATAACATAACTATATTGATAAGATAAGAACAAGAACATAGAAGAACTCTTCATATTGATCATACCAAGATTCCTTCTAGATGTCCAGGCTCTTCACAAGAGTCTTTCCTAGCTCCAAATACTACTAAAAGTAAAAGTACAAGTGGGAGGAGAGAGGCTTCTTGAGTGAGGTGTGTGTTGAGAGAGGGGGCTCTCCCCCTCCTCTTATACTAGTCTAATGGTCGGTTTAGGGGCGAATATGTGGGGGAATCTTCCTCAAACCACCTCTCCTCATCATTAATGAACTGCTAGAGGAGGATGGACCCGAGCCGTGGCACTGGGGGTACGGCCGCGGCCGCACCCTGGCTGGCACGCCTGGCCACCGCCTTTGCCAGGTGGGTTGGTGGCTGGGCCCAGGTTGCCTCCTCGGTGGTTTGGGGCCCAAATACGCCAAGTGAGTGGGCCTTTTCTTGTTTGTTCTTTGTAGAGTCTGCTTTACGCTTCCTATATTGTGCACCTTGATCATACTTCCAATGCATGTGCAAATATGTTAAAATGAATAACATATGTGTGTAAGGTCGCTAGTTCCTCCTGTTTTTGTGTCTTAATTGGTGGTCAGATTTGATCGTTAAGGACCGCCAACACGGGTCACCACTAGCAAGAGGACCGGCGGCAACCTTGAGCTTGTCTCAACGGGGTTTAAGTGGTTGGCAAACCACCAAACCTCGGGAAAAATTTGACCGTGTCAACTTGTCTCCATCTTCCCATTGGTTTGCAATCTCGATACACAAGCTTGTATTTACTGGTTCATATATTGTGCTTGTGTTGTTGCTCTTGTGTAGCTAGTTTGTTTTTGTAGCAAATTAGTTGTAGCTCTCTTGCATAACTAGTTGGCTTGTGTAGCCTTACTAGTTACATTGCTTAGTTTGTGTAGCTAAGTAATTTGAGCTCTCTAGTTTGGCCTGTGTAGCCTTGCTATTGAGCATTGCTAGTGAGCTTAGGCTTTGTGTGCTTTGCATCACTAGTTTGTGTAGGAGCTCCCCGGTTCGCTTAAAGTACTAGTTGCATAGGTTTGTGTGACCTTGCATGCTAGAATTGTTTAGGCGAGCTCTAGCTAGCCCGGCATTTTTGTTGCCTAATTAGGATCTTTTGTAAGGTGCTTGAACTTAGATAGAGGGTGTGTAGTCTTGGCTAGACCGATAGATTTAATTCCGCATTTGTTTTGGGAAAATATAAATGAATGATACCCTGAAATACTTCCAGGTGAAATGCTACAACGGTATTTCCGTGCACTTGCGGATTTATTCTGTCAACGTTATAGAATACCAACCGGCATTTCTGGTGTCATTGCCATGGACTGATAATCCTAGTGATGACGCTAAGAAATGCCAACAACCCGCAAGTCACACTCTCCCACGTGGAGTGCTTACCACAAGCTCTAGCACTTGACACAGCCGGGCCACTTGACACTCTTCACGTCTCGCTCAACTAGAGTTGCTCTTCGCGATGCTCGCGGGGCGAGCACAATACCCCTCACAAAACTCTTCTCCGGAGCACCGCACAATCTTCTTGCGTGCTTCGACGGAGATCACAACAACCAAGCCGTCTAGGAGATGGCAACCTCCAAGAGTAACAAGCACCACCGGCTTGCAACTCGATCACCTAGTGCCACTCGATGCAATCTCACAATGCAATGCACTAGGAATCGCTCACTCACTATCGGATATGAACTCGATAAATCACAAGTGAGTTAGAGGTACTAGAGTGAGCACAACACAAGGGCAACACATCCCCAAGGTGCTCAACTCCAGCCATGGCCGAGCACCACCTCTATTATAGCCCAAAGGCCAAAAAGAGCCATTGCTCAAAAGCTAGTTGTGGGGGCTCTAGACCATGCTCCACCAGGGTCCGGAGCATGGATCGCCGCCATGTGTCCCCGACCGTTTGAAGTCAACCGTTGGTGCTCAAGCTTCCCCGCCACGTGGTTTGTCGCTTCAAAGCCTCCAACTTGCCCTTCACGCTTTGCAACTGGTTCATCAAACCAAGTCTTGTCTTGATCTTCTCCACCTAGCCACATGACTCCATGTCATGTCTCATATGCAATGAGCTCCTTCATTACACATGTACCTGTGGACTAATTTCCTGTGTATCTCACATAACCACATGTTAGTCCACTTAGGTTGTCACTCAATTACCAAAACCAAACAAAGACCTTTCAATCTCCCCCTTTTTGGTAATTGATGACAACTCTACAGAGATATGGAAATTAAGTGCATTTGGATTTTATGCTACTCATCCAACATTTAAGCTCAATGTTAAGATTTGGATAAGCACCATAAAACCCGACTTGGTAGTGATAACTCCCCCTACATGTGTGCTCAAAATGGTTTGGTTTCAAGCTTGCACACATGCATAAATATGAAATTTATGGGAGCGTTAGCACTACTAAGTGATGCTAAGGTATATAGGATAAACCTTTGAAGCATGATACCAATCGGAGTTGCACATTTAGGTCCATCCTTAGCATCATGGTTAGCTAGATACATCAAAACCACTAGAAGCCCCGTGAGATCAACGTTATAAGCAAGGTTCTAGTACCACATGTAAAACAACATATCTAGCTACCAAACTATGCATGCTAGTATCAAATCATCCTTCAAGTTCTATACTAGCATACACCACACGAGCATGTATAGGAAATTAAAACTTACGGAAATGCAAGCAAGCACATGAATATGCACATATCAAATGCAATTAATTAAAGTTCATGAGATTGCTCCCCCTACTTGTGTGCTTCTCTTATCCAAGCCCTTGCTAGCTTGAAATAAGCTTAATTTCCAATTTTGCTCTCTCTTGGTCCATATCCATTTCTTCCTATGGTGCATTTCATATCTTTGTACAATCTCTCCCCCAAAGCTACTTCTCCCCCAAAGCTATGTCATATCTTTGTACTACTTCTCCCCCCTTGTCATCAGTTTCCATAAAAGTATGCCTCTTGTGCACAAAGGGTTGCTCTAGGGAGTAGATGGTTGACACATGAGTCTTGCATTTTTTATGGACACTGTTGATATTTATAAGTGCAAATAGAATATGAAGGATTCCGCAAGCGCACAGAATACCATTGTAGCATTTTACCGGGAGTATTCCAGGTATCGTTATTTATATTTTACCACAGGGAAACAATGGAGAAAAGATTATAAAGGAGTATCTGTCAATCAACATACCATCATAGCTAAAGCAAGGGTAAAGGTAATGATAGGAATTAAGCATAATGACACTCAGGGGATAGATCACTAAGATATTGTAAACTAGTTAACTCAGGAGAACAACAGGTGGATTCCTATGATATTCCTATTACATGGTCAAAGTATATATGTACACCCAACTATAGCTAAGACTAACTCTACTCTTGTGCACTTCAGGACGCCGCTTAGACAATAGAGCACCGCAAAAGGATAACTCTAAAGACGCGACTACGGTCCTACAATTTAAAAACCTTCTCAATTCGGTATGGACTACGAAGGATAGATGGGGCTGTCACCTCCCACTGCAACCATACAACTAGAGAACAGGGTATACTCACAGGCAGAGCATCGTATAAGGACCATGCTTACACGCGGCTCGGCTACTTAGCCCAACCATGGTAAACTAGCAGGCTAAGCGCTCTATGAACCCGCACACAAAAGTAATGATAACCTCAACTAAGCAAGATACATATTAAAAGTAAGCATAGCCATGTAGAAAGGAATATGATGAATTGATAATAAGTCTTACAAGATGTAGAAGTGAAGATACAAGGCTTTGCCGAGCCTCCAAGACTAGATCCGGAACTTGAGCATGAGCCCAACTCGACCCTCACTCCCGAGCTACTAATCTACTACATTGGAGAGCTCTAGATCTAACCCTCCTGAAGTGTGTTGATTTGAATGAGATATATTAATTAGGGTTTCCAAGATGTCTCTAGAGAGGGGGGTACATGGCTATAGATATAGGGGGTAGCGTCAATTATGGACCCTCGGATCAAACCAACTTGAATAAATGGCGTAGATGCGATCTTTAAGGCGGTGGAGAACCGACGTAGCGAGGCGGAGGCTGACAGGTGGCCCCACAGGCCGGCCGGCCTGCAGGTGGGGCCGGCCGGCCCCACCTGGAAGCCTCTCGCAGTCTTCTTCGGTGTGGTGTCCTCTAGAACCTTCTGGTGTTGTTTACACTGCGCTTAAGCACGATTAAGTCTGACGTTTGGGTCCACCTTAATGGTTTTCTGGACAAACCCTACTGAAAACACAGATTCACCAAAACTTGTGGAATTTATTAGTTTAAACCCCTAAACCTATATTGGTGATCATTTTTATGCATTTATACAAGTTATGTTGACGGTTTATGATTGATGTTAACGACCATCAACAAGCTCCCCCATACTTAACCTTTGCTCGTCCCTGTGCAAAGCTAAACTCAGCAATGGATCAGGAGTTGCTACAATGCTTTCACTCCTCAAAAGTACACATGCGTTCAATCAAAAATTCTCCTCTGGATTAGAATAAACTGATCTGACTTTCAAACTTACCCATATTACCTTCAACCATGGGGCTTCTTAGCCTTCACTTGGGTCTTGAGCAATTGAAACACAGAACGATCAAGTAAAGCACTATGTCTCAAGTTCTTTGTTCCACCATTGTTTCGGAGTTTTTATAAGTTTTCAAAATAAAACTCAGAGATTCCATTGTATGACATTCTCAAGACTCTCAATATATGTGGTATTTGTGGATCCTCACCAAGGCATAACTTGTTGTGCCTTTTCTCTTCCTACCACTAAGGCTTTATGTGGAGTTCATATGTAGGGAGAAAGCTAGAGCATACTTGCAATACATATATTGTAAAGTCAAACAACGGATTCAAAGAGAGTTGAGTCATACAATCAAATCAAGATGTGCATGTGTGTGGATATATATGGTGGCTAACCTAATTCTACTATGCCCCTTGAAAACATATCTCTCTTTTGAAACTTGGAAATATTTTTGCATGAGAACAAGGGCTATCTTGTTCATCTCTCTTTTTTTTCAAGTGGGCATCTGAGTACCCATTGTTTTCAATATCTCGAACACTTGTCCAATTTTTCTCAACACTTCTTTTTTTTCTCTTTTTTTATGGATAACTTTTGCGTAGCCCATGCCTCTTTTCTGTAGTAAAACTTTTGAGAGATAGTAACAAGAACTTGGAGCATTTATTTTGAGTGGAAACCTAACAAGCATGTTTTTGTGTTTAGCCCTAGTGTAGGAGTAGAACATTTTTGGATGGATCTAAATGAAAGGAATGTTTTTGCGTACTCCCAGTGTAGGAGCAGGAGGTATATGTGGTGTGTACGTGATTTTGATTTTAAGAGCATGACAAACCTCTCATAAGGGTCACAAAGCTTGACAAAACTCAATGCAAAACAAGCAGCATATATGTGGAAGTTTTCCTAGCCTAAATAACATGTATGGCTCTAGTGGGAATTCAAGCTTTGTCATACGGGAACTCATCATGTAATATTTTTGTGTTTTTCAAAACATAAATCTCTAGAACTTTAGTATCACTTGGAACAAGATAAACAGCAGCTCAGACCCTCTCATATCATATCCGTCAATTACCTAGACTTAGATCAAGCATATGCTACCCACGAGTTTCAAGTTCAGAGTAAATCCTTCAAAACAATTTTATACAAAACTCGGGAGAATTCAAAGCTGAAAACTACGTACTTGAAAGGAATTACAACAGAGCAACTATTCATCATTTCCATTTTAAGAGATTGTCTTCAGAGTCCCTTATTGTTTATTTAGCTCTTAAAAGAAGTTAAAGCAAACTAGACACACTCTTTTTATTTTGTTTTTAGTTATTCATCTTTTTTTCTAATATATATAAAGCAAACTAAGAATAATAAAAGGAAAAGAAATACTTATCTAGATACACGGGGGATGCCTTCTTCCCCAAGCTGGTTGTTGTCGTGGTTGCTCAACGAGGTGGCCAAATGTGGAGGTGCTGAAACGAAGCCTCCCAATTTTGATTTTTGCTGTTGCTGTTGTTGCTGTTGTTGCTGGAGGCTGGCCATCTCTTGTCCCATGCTTACCTGCCATTGTGTATGATTGTGTAACGTACCTTGTATGGCAGCATCCGTCTCTTCAATGGTTGCGAGTCTGTTGTCGAAGTGGTGGAAAGCCTCCTGAGAGTCACGATACCCTCGGCCAGAGAAAGACATGCGCCTCCCTGATGCCCACTTGAGGTTGCTTCATAATCTTGCCATTGGTAGTTGTGGAAGTTCATTGATCAAGTACCTCGGTTCGCTCTTGAAGATGAGGATTCTTGAGGTGGTGCCTCCAGTAGTGGCGCTTCCAATGGTGATGCCACCTTCTTCTTGTTCTTCCTCCTTGTTTAGCGTTTCGAAGTCAACCATCAGTAGTAGACATCTTGTGTGCATCATTATTATCGATTCAGAACTTTCACTTGTAGAATTTGGGGGATCGACTCCCCCACACTTTGCTCGAAGTGTGTTCTGCTCATAAAGACAGGGTAGAGATCAAGTGCATGGGCTCTGTTGGTGGAAAAACACCAACAAAACCAAAACTTATTTATTCTTCTCTAACCTTAGGCACATCGAATCGTGTTAATGTTGACGTTATGTGCATTGTTCATAATGTATCAAACTTTGCATGATTATGACTTACTTCCAAGGATAAGATATGCAACATTTTAGCTCATTTGGTTAAGACTATGAGATCAAGAAAGTGGTGCTATGAACAAACTTAAGGAACAAAACATGTTGAGTTAATCAGGTTAAATCAAGCAAAGTTGTGACTCAAACATGTTTGTTTCCTTATTTATGTGAATACCAAGATCAAAGGGAAGCTTTTTAAATAATGACCATTTACCTTAGGATGTTACCTTCATCATTGGAGCGTGTTGACCATGTGATGAAGGATAGATGACTTGTGTGGTGATCTTTTCTTCCTGCTTGAAGCTTTCCTTGCTTGAGTTGTTCATGAGCATCTTTTCTCCTATGTCGTACTCCTTTCTCATCATTTTGTCATGCCATCCTTTTGTCCTTTCTTTTGTGGATCTTGGCATTCTGTTGGACCTTCTGCTCTACTCATTATTTCTTCTCTGCAAAGGATTAGTGGACAACACATACCCGAAGGAATATACAAATGATTCAAAGCAAGGATAGTGTTGTCATAGAGCTAAAGGTCATCCTCTATGCTATAACAGGGTTGGTTTTAACATTCCAGTTAGCATAAAATTTTTATCCCACATTTTAAATAATGTGCCTTATTGTTCACCACTACTTCAAATTTTCAACAAGGTCAAGGCAAAGATGTGTGAGATTGTTTTGAAGAATACCTCAA
>JAHUYU010000913.1:0-17548 GCA_030439765.1 Tripidium arundinaceum | reverse complement strand
ACATTTGGCGACAGTATCTTTGCCGGCGGCTCTTTACCGAGTGGGGCACTCGGCAAAGCCTTTGCCGAGTGCATTAGGGGCTTTGCCGAGTGTCCCGAGCACTCGGCGAAGCAACGGGATCCGGTAGTGGATGCCCTTTAATTTGTTGCGAATGGTTTGTTACTTTTGTCCTCTCGGTTTCCTGGTACAGTGAGTCGTTATTATAACCATTTTTAAAGACGGTTTTGGATAGAGCTGAATTTGCCAAAAGAAAAAAAAGGCGCCTCTAAATCGTTTTTGGCGTAGTGATAGCCCGTGCTGACGAACGGGTTGAATTAATTGATGTATTCTAGATAGCGGCGAAATAGCGCACATATATATAGATGCATCACATGCAACCTCACAAAGAACTGTACATACACGATTCACCAGACATAACACGACGAAGAATCGACTCGAGAGGACAAAAGTAACAAACCATTCGCAACAAATTAAAGGGCATCCACTACCGGATCCCGTTGCTTCGCCGAGTGCTCGGGACACTCGGCAAAGCCCCTAATGCACTCGGCAAAGGCTTTGCCGAGTGCCCCACTCGGTAAAGAGCCGCCGGCAAAGATACTGTCGCCAAATGTTTCTTTGCCGAGTGCCACATATCGGGCACTCGGCAAAGCCTTTGCCGAGTGCCACGTCAGCACTCGGCAAAAAATGTGACGTTAACTGTGACGCCCTCTTTGCCGAGTGCTGACGTAGCAGCACTCGGCAAAGAAATTTTTTTAAGTTTTTTAAAAAAAACTTTGCCGAGTGCTGCACCCTGGCACTCGGCAAAGAAAATTTTTATTTTTTAAAAAATATTCTTTGCCGAGTGCCATGGCAAAGCTGGGAAACCTGGATTGGGGATGGCTCCGGTTCCCAGCTTTGCCGAGTGCCATAGCCATGGCACTCTGCAAAGAGGCCATGGCACTCGGCAAAGAGGTCTTTGCCGAGTGCCACACTCGGCAAAGCTAGGAAAAACTTTTTTTTTTGTTTTTTTCTTTCCATCGACACAAACAAACAAATCACATATATATATTATCACACACAGCACAGGATATATCACATACACATCCATAATCCATCACATACACATCCATCATACATAATCCATCACATACACATATATTGTCCATAATCCATCATATACATATATATTATCTATAATCCATCACATACATATAAATATGTCACAAGTCGTAGTCCAACATAAATCTAAGTCGAACACAAGTCCATGGAACATGAAAAGAAACAAATAAACGGTACCTAATGCCACCCTCCCCACCCGGAGCATGAAGTGCCACCTTGAGGGCCACTTGGCCACCCAGACTGTGGAGAAGGGCCACCTTGAGGAGTCGGGTTCGAATCTGCCGACTGTGGCTGCACAAAGGAGAAGCGAATTCATGAGTATCTGCAGAAGGGCCGCACAAGCTAAAGGAATAAACAACTATATATACTCACCGGAGTCCCTACAGGAGGAGGAGTAGGAGCCACAACTGGAGCGAGCAGCGACTAGGGCATGACCAAACCCGGGAAGGCCTGAAGGCTCGCCATAAAGCTAAACATGTCCTGCATCCTCTGCGCCTCGGCCACCCTCTGGGCTTGTACAGTCTCCATCTCTAGCCGATGGGCTTCCACCTGGGCCACCTGCTGGGCCTCCAACCTCTGCACATGGGCCTGCAATATTTCACCCGCAATATTTAAACAATGCAAAGGCAAGGTATATGTGTAAAAGCAATGAACGACGAATAAAACAGTACTAACCTGGAGTTCTGCCATCTGTTGCTGTGAGCTCTGCTGCCGAGGTCGTATGGAGAGGGAGGAGCTCGTGCGCCTTGCTCGAATCTCGGCGAGGTTGGGAACAGAGGCCGAGTCGACTGTGCTGTCTGCCATCCAGTACCGGCCGTGCGGCTTCCCTCCTCCTAGCCTCATCAGGAGGTCTGTGTCCAAGGGCTCGGTGGCCGGATCAAAGTCCTCTCCATGGCGCTGGCGAGCCGCCGAGGCGTACTCGCTAAGCTTGCTGTGGACGCTCGCGTTGGTGTACGCCTCGGGCCCGTCCGCCGGGTTGTAGGTGACTTCCGGGGCTGTCGCCTTGCCCTTGTGTGCCAGGGTGTACGCCATGAACTCATTGCATTCCTAGCCACCATGCAACTGGGACTACAAGGAAAACACAAATATGATTACAAGTAATGAGAATTGAGCGTTAGAATAAATAAATAAATAAAGATGAAAACACAAAGATGATTACCCATTTCTCGGCGTACGCGCTGAGGCTCCGGTTGCCTTGGTGGTGTGGCGCCCCACCCATCTGCAGGTGGCAATCCCGACGGGTGTTGTGCCTCTCCGCCCACTCCTCCGAGAGCCACGTGTCCACAATGGCCGCCCAGCAGTCGCGGTGCCTGGCGCACCAATCAGGACACGTCTGCATGCCATCAAGTATTTGACATGTCAGAAAATAAAATGAAGCCTACCTATTCTTCATGGAAGGAGTTAGTATTAATGTTTCATACGTACCTAGAGGTCCTTTTCTCGGGTGAGCGTCCTGGCCCTGGTTTGTGAGCATCGTACGTGACAACGTGCTCGAAACTTTTTCAAATTTTTACCACAGTATACACATATGATATCACGACATCTTGACAAGTTTCATGATTTTCAGAATTCGTTTGCATTTTATAGAATTAAAAAACCAATCGCACGCAAGTTGGCGGCGTTGCCCCATGAGCACGTTGATCGAAATTTCGAGACTGTTACTGGATTTAGCCTAAATTTACACTAAGAAACAAGGATAACATTTTTTGAACGAATGAAATCTATTATTCGATGCACCTGCAGTTCAAACTTACATTTTTCGAAAAAAATTCAACAAAACAAAATAAACTAAAGAAATATACCAAAAAACAATGAAAATGTGCTAAATTTTAACATGTTGTTTATGGTACTGTAGTAAAGCATCACAAAAAATGGGGTAGCCAAAAACCAAAAAAAATTATTTTGCCGAGTGCCAAACGGCAGGCACTCGGCAAAGAGCACGGCGCTGGATGCTGTCTACCCCTGCCAATCTTTGCCGAGTGTCTGTCTTGACTTTGCCGAGTGCTTGGCACTCGGCAAATAGGTCTTTGCCGAGTGTCGTATTTTGCCGAGTGCCGTACTCGGCAAATTTGGTTTTTACCGAGTGCACGATATCTGGCACTCGGCAAAGCCTCCAGCACTCGGCAAAGTACGAGTTTTCCATAGTGATCAAACTACGTATGTTTATTTGGGACACCAGACCAGGGAAAAAAATATCGGCCGATAGAATCCGAAATTTCCGAGATATCCCGTTTATCGGCTGGGTCTGAAATTTTTCCTCTATTGTCCGAAATTTTCATATTTTTAAAATTTTGTCATCCAAATAGACGCCAAAGCCCACCCAATACTCTAACCATAATCCATGTTTCATTTTCTCTCCTCTTCTCTTCTAAGTTCAAGTTGCCACCGCCTCAACACACTCGCACGCTCCAGCCATGTCGCTGCCCTCCTCATTGAATAAGCAATTGATAATATGTTTTATTTAGTTTTTTATGTTAAGTGGTTTAGAAATGATCTATGTGCTTTCCTGAACAAAATGAGTCATTTTTTGTCTAATTTTTTTCCGAAATTTTATTTCTATCGCCGATAAGTTTTCGATATATCCGATATTCCTGTTTATCAGTGACCACCGATATTTTTAAAATACCGGTAGAGAAAACCTTGCACCAGACTGAACCCAAAGTTGGCTTCAACCTGTTCAATTGTCTTGGGCAACGGCGGCGGCGGCAGCAGCAGCTTGGGCTTGCCTCATCTTGGCGAGCTCGACCAGCTTCTCAGCGTCCGGCATGACCGCCTTGGCAGCATCCAGCTCGCAGAAGCGCTCCAGCCACGTCGCCAAGAGCGGGGTCTTCCCAGCCTCGAACAGCTTCAGTCCATATAGCTTGTCGATGGCGTGAATCCAGGCGACGAACCCTCCAAGCGCGACGTCGACGTACCCGACGGTGTCGCCTCCGAAGAAGGGCTTCCCCTTGGAACACTCGCTCAGGGCTCCCTCCAGCGTTGCCGCCACGGCAAATGACTGCTTCGTGCCCTCGGCCTTCTCCTCATCCGTCTTGCCCCTGAACACCATCATCCACGAGCTGAAGAGCTGCACACGCACAATCACACACGCCAGAATAACAAATTAGTCAAGGATAACATATACTCTGAAATTATGATTTGACGTGGTGTGGTATGTACCTTCTCGTCAATGTAGGCGGTCCAGAAACGAGCAACAGCGCGTTCGTGGGGCTCAGAAGGGAGGAGGGAGGGACCGGCGTCAGCAAACGCCTCCTCGATGTACTGAATGATGATCATGGACTCACATACAGGCTTGCCGTTGTGGATGAGTACGGGCACCTTCTTGTGCACAGGGTTGGACTTGAGGAGGAGCTCGCTCTTGTTGTTGTGGAGATCCTTTTCCTCGAGGTACTCGTAGCTCAAGCCTTTGAAGCTTAGCGCAAGCTTCACTCGCAGCGCAAACGGGCTCGAGAACGTGCCTAGAAGCTTCAGCTCATTGCTTTGCCCGGCCATTTCAAGTAGAACTTGTTCTAACGCTCCTGTGAAGGATTGGACCTTGTTAGGTTTTTATTATTGTGTTTCCTTGTTCTTGGCGGATGGCAAGCGAGGACCGAGGAGAGGTGGTATATATAGAGTTTGATATGTGGTGTGCGTGGAAAAATCATCGATCATATCTATGACGCTACGACATCTGGAATCAGCCAGAAATTACAGAAATAAAAAAAATATAACAGGTTTGAACAACGATGATGTAGACATGTTAGTGCAAAATATAGATTCAACTGAAAGAACCAAGCTAGTACGTGTGTCGTACTATCTGGTTGTGTTAGTAAGATGTTCCTTGCGGTCAATGCTTAATTAGACGACGATGGTACAAATACTAAAGTTTGGGAGTCGTTATGTTTGACTTGACCTGTTTGTTTGCTACTACTAGTACATTCTCCTGTGCATAGGTTTTAGTTCCTGTATGTTTCCCTGTTCTTGACAGAAAGCTAGCAGACGAGGAGAGGCGGGGTAGAGAGAGAGAGAGAGCGCGAGCTTGATATGTGGTGTGGAAAAAGCATCATCCATGTTGGTGTATGTGGCAGCAAGCTAGGGAGTTGCAGAAATCAAGTCAAGAATTTGAAAACATGCTTGCATAACGACGATGAAGACATGTTAAATGAACCTAGCTAGTACTGTATGTTCCTCGCAATCAATGCCTAGACAAATACTCCTCGAGCTATTACACTTATTTTATCCATTAGTTAAGTTAAAACTGTACCTTTTATTCAAAATTCTACTTTTAGATTTTATTAAAAAATTGATTCTAGGCACATAGTTACTAATTCTAGGCACATAGTTACTACAATAACATAAACCAATGTTTCATCATGTCGAGCAGCTTAAAATGTCAAATTTGCGCTATCTGAAAACCGTGTTATATATAGTTTTTTTAAAGAAAACTGTAGGTGCGGATATGTTGTATTGTTTAGTCAAAATAGTTTAGTCAAGCGAACTGAGCGTAGCTCAGCTGGTTGGGTTTCTTGTGGTGGAATCTGCCCACCCGAGTTTAAGTCCCCGATTTGACATGGGTGCTTGCATTTTTCTGAATTTATTCCAAAATTTAACGGCGCTATTTTTTCAGTGGTAGACGACGTGCCCATCAACAGCGAGGCGTCTATGGTGTCTTCATCAATCTCGAAATTTGCCAGTCCAACTTAGTTCTTCAGAGATGCTCATAGGGATAGGGTATGTATGCGTACCCTCATAGGGGTGAGTGTGCGCTCGTGTATGTGAGCGTCTGCGTCTGTAACTGGATCTCGCAAAAAAATAGTTTAGTCAAAATATATAAATATCTATAAAGTTTGTGATTTGCATAATTTATTGTAACATGTATTAATATAATTTAAACTAAATTATTGGTATTTTCGTACATGATTCTTTAAGGGAACATATTTTATATGATTCCTAAACCATAGAAATATATATTTATCTCTCATAGATGCACTTATACTTACGTTGTCTATATGGTGGCACATAATATGTATTAGTAATTATAAATGTGGATATTTTAGAAATATATAACCACACTTATAGTATGTATTAGATTATCTCTTGCAATGGCAGATGTGTGTAGCTTTAGATGCTGACTTAGAAAGTTAATGTTTATATTATCTTTCACAGTGGCAGGTGTTAGTAATTTAGAAATAAATTCAGGGGTTGTTTGGATAATGGTGGAAGAGGGTAGTTTTTTTATAATAATTAATAGATTAATTCTCTTAAGTGCATCTCATGAGGTTAAAGTCTCTTTGGACTAGACACTAATTTAATAATGATATAGGTGAGTAATTTAGATGCAAATTTCAGAGGTTACAAACTTACAATACAATGGCAAAGGTGGACAATTTAGATGCAAATTAGGTGGATAGGGGCTACTTTAGATTAGTGGATAATTTAGATGCACTTAAGAGAATTAATCTATTAATTATTATAAAAAAACTACCCTCTTCCACCATTATCCAAACAACCCCTGAATTTATTTCTAAATTACTAACACCTGCCACTGTGAAAGATAATATAAACATTAACTTTCTAAGTCAGCATCTAAAGCTACACACATCTGCCATTGCAAGAGATAATCTAATACATACTATAAGTGTGGTTATATATTTCTAAAATATCCACATTTATAATTACTAATACATATTATGTGCCACCATATAGACAACGTAAGTATAAGTGCATCTATGAGAGATAAATATATATTTCTATGGTTTAGGAATCATATAAAATATGTTCCCTTAAAGAATCATGTACGAAAATACCAATAATTTAGTTTAAATTATATTAATACATGTTACAATAAATTATGCAAATCACAAACTTTATAGATATTTATATATTTTGACTAAACTATTTTTTTGCGAGATCCAGTTACAGACGCAGACGCTCACATACACGAGCGCACACTCACCCCTATGAGGGTACGCATACATACCCTATCCCTATGAGCATCTCTGAAGAACTAAGTTGGACTGGCAAATTTCGAGATTGATGAAGACACCATAGACGCCTCGCTGTTGATGGGCACGTCGTCTACCACTGAAAAAATAGCGCCGTTAAATTTTGGAATAAATTCAGAAAAATGCAAGCACCCATGTCAAATCGGGGACTTAAACTCGGGTGGGCAGATTCCACCACAAGAAACCCAACCAGCTGAGCTACGCTCAGTTCGCTTGACTAAACTATTTTGACTAAACAATACAACATATCCGCACCTACAGTTTTCTTTAAAAAAACTATATATAACACGGTTTTCAGATAGCGCAAATTTGACATTTTAAGCTGCTCGACATGATGAAACATTGGTTTATGTTATTGTAGTAACTATGTGCCTAGAATTAGTAACTATGTGCCTAGAATCAATTTTTTAATAAAATCTAAAAGTAGAATTTTGAATAAAAGGTACAGTTTTAACTTAACTAATGGATAAAATAAGTGTAATAGCTCGAGGAGTATTTGTCTAGGCATTGATTGCGAGGAACATACAGTACTAGCTAGGTTCATTTAACATGTCTTCATCGTCGTTATGCAAGCATGTTTTCAAATTCTTGACTTGATTTCTGCAACTCCCTAGCTTGCTGCCACATACACCAACATGGATGATGCTTTTTCCACACCACATATCAAGCTCGCGCTCTCTCTCTCTCTCTACCCCGCCTCTCCTCGTCTGCTAGCTTTCTGTCAAGAACAGGGAAACATACAGGAACTAAAACCTATGCACAGGAGAATGTACTAGTAGTAGCAAACAAACAGGTCAAGTCAAACATAACGACTCCCAAACTTTAGTATTTGTACCATCGTCGTCTAATTAAGCATTGACCGCAAGGAACATCTTACTAACACAACCAGATAGTACGACACACGTACTAGCTTGGTTCTTTCAGTTGAATCTATATTTTGCACTAACATGTCTACATCATCGTTGTTCAAACCTGTTATATTTTTTTTATTTCTGTAATTTCTGGCTGATTCCAGATGTCGTAGCGTCATAGATATGATCGATGATTTTTCCACGCACACCACATATCAAACTCTATATATACCACCTCTCCTCGGTCCTCGCTTGCCATCCGCCAAGAACAAGGAAACACAATAATAAAAACCTAACAAGGTCCAATCCTTCACAGGAGCGTTAGAACAAGTTCTACTTGAAATGGCCGGGCAAAGCAATGAGCTGAAGCTTCTAGGCACGTTCTCGAGCCCGTTTGCGCTGCGAGTGAAGCTTGCGCTAAGCTTCAAAGGCTTGAGCTACGAGTACCTCGAGGAAAAGGATCTCCACAACAACAAGAGCGAGCTCCTCCTCAAGTCCAACCCTGTGCACAAGAAGGTGCCCGTACTCATCCACAACGGCAAGCCTGTATGTGAGTCCATGATCATCATTCAGTACATCGAGGAGGCGTTTGCTGACGCCGGTCCCTCCCTCCTCCCTTCTGAGCCCCACGAACGCGCTGTTGCTCGTTTCTGGACCGCCTACATTGACGAGAAGGTACATACCACACCACGTCAAATCATAATTTCAGAGTATATGTTATCCTTGACTAATTTGTTATTCTGGCGTGTGTGATTGTGCGTGTGCAGCTCTTCAGCTCGTGGATGATGGTGTTCAGGGGCAAGACGGATGAGGAGAAGGCCGAGGGCACGAAGCAGTCATTTGCCGTGGCGGCAACGCTGGAGGGAGCCCTGAGCGAGTGTTCCAAGGGGAAGCCCTTCTTCGGAGGCGACACCGTCGGGTACGTCGACGTCGCGCTTGGAGGGTTCGTCGCCTGGATTCACGCCATCGACAAGCTATATGGACTGAAGCTGTTCGAGGCTGGGAAGACCCCGCTCTTGGCGACGTGGCTGGAGCGCTTCTGCGAGCTGGATGCTGCCAAGGCGGTCATGCCGGACGCTGAGAAGCTGGTCGAGCTCGCCAAGATGAGGCAAGCCCAAGCTGCTGCTGCCGCCGCCGCCGTTGCCCAAGACAATTGAACAGGTTGAAGCCAACTTTGGGTTCAGTCTGGTGCAAGGTTTTCTCTACCGGTATTTTAAAAATATCGGTGGTCACTGATAAACAGGAATATCGGATATATCGAAAACTTATCGGCGATAGAAATAAAATTTCGGAAAAAAATTAGACAAAAAATGACTCATTTTGTTCAGGAAAGCACATAGATCATTTCTAAACCACTTAACATAAAAAACTAAATAAAACATATTATCAATTGCTTATTCAATGAGGAGGGCAGCGACATGGCTGGAGCGTGCGAGTGTGTTGAGGCGGTGGCAACTTGAACTTAGAAGAGAAGAGGAGAGAAAATGAAACATGGATTATGGTTAGAGTATTGGGTGGGCTTTGGCGTCTATTTGGATGACAAAATTTTAAAAATATGAAAATTTCGGACAATAGAGGAAAAATTTCAGACCCAGCCGATAAACGGGATATCTCGGAAATTTCGGATTCTATCGGCCGATATTTTTTTCCCTGGTCTGGTGTCCCAAATAAACATACGTAGTTTGATCACTATGGAAAACTCGTACTTTGCCGAGTGCTGGAGGCTTTGCCGAGTGCCAGATATCGTGCACTCGGTAAAAACCAAATTTGCCGAGTACGGCACTCGGCAAAATACGACACTCGGCAAAGACCTATTTGCCGAGTGCCAAGCACTCGGCAAAGTCAAGACAGACACTCGGCAAAGATTGGCAGGGGTAGACAGCATCCAGCGCCGTGCTCTTTGCCGAGTGCCTGCCGTTTGGCACTCGGCAAAATAATTTTTTTTGGTTTTTGGCTACCCCATTTTTTGTGATGCTTTACTACAGTACCATAAACAACATGTTAAAATTTAGCACATTTTCATTGTTTTTTGGTATATTTCTTTAGTTTATTTTGTTTTGTTGAATTTTTTTCGAAAAATGTAAGTTTGAACTGCAGGTGCATCGAATAATAGATTTCATTCGTTCAAAAAATGTTATCCTTGTTTCTTAGTGTAAATTTAGGCTAAATCCAGTAACAGTCTCGAAATTTCGATCAACGTGCTCATGGGGCAACGCCGCCAACTTGCGTGCGATTGGTTTTTTAATTCTATAAAATGCAAACGAATTCTGAAAATCATGAAACTTGTCAAGATGTCGTGATATCATATGTGTATACTGTGGTAAAAATTTGAAAAAGTTTCGAGCACGTTGTCACGTACGATGCTCACAAACCAGGGCCAGGACGCTCACCCGAGAAAAGGACCTCTAGGTACGTATGAAACATTAATACTAACTCCTTCCATGAAGAATAGGTAGGCTTCATTTTATTTTCTGACATGTCAAATACTTGATGGCATGCAGACGTGTCCTGATTGGTGCGCCAGGCACCGCGACTGCTGGGCGGCCATTGTGGACACGTGGCTCTCGGAGGAGTGGGCGGAGAGGCACAACACCCGTCGGGATTGCCACCTGCAGATGGGTGGGGCGCCACACCACCAAGGCAACCGGAGCCTCAGCGCGTACGCCGAGAAATGGGTAATCATCTTTGTGTTTTCATCTTTATTTATTTATTTATTCTAACGCTCAATTCTCATTACTTGTAATCATATTTGTGTTTTCCTTGTAGTCCCAGTTGCATGGTGGCTAGGAATGCAATGAGTTCATGGCGTACACCCTGGCACACAAGGGCAAGGCGACAGCCCCGGAAGTCACCTACAACCCGGCGGACGGGCCCGAGGCGTACACCAACGCGAGCGTCCACAGCAAGCTTAGCGAGTACGCCTCGGCGGCTCGCCAGCGCCATGGAGAGGACTTTGATCCGGCCACCGAGCCCTTGGACACAGACCTCCTGATGAGGCTAGGAGGAGGGAAGCCGCACGGCCGGTACTGGATGGCAGACAGCACAGTCGACTCGGCCTCTGTTCCCAACCTCGCCGAGATTCGAGCAAGGCGCACGAGCTCCTCCCTCTCCATACGACCTCGGCAGCAGAGCTCACAGCAACAGATGGCAGAACTCCAGGTTAGTACTGTTTTATTCGTCGTTCATTGCTTTTACACATATACCTTGCCTTTGCATTGTTTAAATATTGCGGGTGAAATATTGCAGGCCCATGTGCAGAGGTTGGAGGCCCAGCAGGTGGCCCAGGTGGAAGCCCATCGGCTAGAGATGGAGACTGTACAAGCCCAGAGGGTGGCCGAGGCGCAGAGGATGCAGGACATGTTTAGCTTTATGGCGAGCCTTCAGGCCTTCCCGGGTTTGGTCATGCCCTAGTCGCTGCTCGCTCCAGTTGTGGCTCCTACTCCTCCTCCTGTAGGGACTCCGGTGAGTATATATAGTTGTTTATTCCTTTAGCTTGTGCGGCCCTTCTGCAGATACTCATGAATTCGCTTCTCCTTTGTGCAGCCACAGTCGGCAGATTCGAACCCGACTCCTCAAGGTGGCCCTTCTCCACAGTCTGGGTGGCCAAGTGGCCCTCAAGGTGGCACTTCATGCTCCGGGTGGGGAGGGTGGCATTAGGTACCGTTTATTTGTTTCTTTTCATGTTCCATGGACTTGTGTTCGACTTAGATTTATGTTGGACTACGACTTGTGACATATTTATATGTATGTGATGGATTATAGATAATATATATGTATATGATGGATTATGGACAATATATGTGTATGTGATGGATTATGGATGATGGATGTGTATGTGATGGATTATGGATGTGTATGTGATATATCCTGTGCTGTGTGTGATAATATATATATGTGATTTGTTTGTTTGTGTCGATGGAAAGAAAAAAACAAAAAAAAAAGTTTTTCCTAGCTTTGCCGAGTGTGGCACTCGGCAAAGACCTCTTTGCCGAGTGCCATGGCCTCTTTGCAGAGTGCCATGGCTATGGCACTCGGCAAAGCTGGGAACCGGAGCCATCCCCAATCCAGGTTTCCCAGCTTTGCCATGGCACTCGGCAAAGAATATTTTTTAAAAAATAAAAATTTTCTTTGCCGAGTGCCAGGGTGCAGCACTCGGCAAAGTTTTTTTAAAAAACTTAAAAAAATTTCTTTGCCGAGTGCTGCTACGTCAGCACTCGGCAAAGAGGGCGTCACAGTTAACGTCACATTTTTTGCCGAGTGCTGACGTGGCACTCGGCAAAGGCTTTGCCGAGTGCCCGATATGTGGCACTCGGCAAAGAAACATTTGGCGACAGTATCTTTGCCGGCGGCTCTTTACCGAGTGGGGCACTCGGCAAAGCCTTTGCCGAGTGCATTAGGGGCTTTGCCGAGTGTCCCGAGCACTCGGCGAAGCAACGGGATCCGGTAGTGGATGCCCTTTAATTTGTTGCGAATGGTTTGTTACTTTTGTCCTCTCGAGTCGATTCTTCGTCGTGTTATGTCTGGTGAATCGTGTATGTACAGTTCTTTGTGAGGTTGCATGTGATGCATCTATATATATGTGCGCTATTTCGCCGCTATCTAGAATACATCAATTAATTCAACCCGTTCGTCAGCACGGGCTATCACATACACATATATTGTCCATAATCCATCATATACATATATATTATCTATAATCCATCACATACATATAAATATGTCACAAGTCGTAGTCCAACATAAATCTAAGTCGAACACAAGTCCATGGAACATGAAAAGAAACAAATAAACGGTACCTAATGCCACCCTCCCCACCCGGAGCATGAAGTGCCACCTTGAGGGCCACTTGGCCACCCAGACTGTGGAGAAGGGCCACCTTGAGGAGTCGGGTTCGAATCTGCCGACTGTGGCTGCACAAAGGAGAAGCGAATTCATGAGTATCTGCAGAAGGGCCGCACAAGCTAAAGGAATAAACAACTATATATACTCACCGGAGTCCCTACAGGAGGAGGAGTAGGAGCCACAACTGGAGCGAGCAGCGACTAGGGCATGACCAAACCCGGGAAGGCCTGAAGGCTCGCCATAAAGCTAAACATGTCCTGCATCCTCTGCGCCTCGGCCACCCTCTGGGCTTGTACAGTCTCCATCTCTAGCCGATGGGCTTCCACCTGGGCCACCTGCTGGGCCTCCAACCTCTGCACATGGGCCTGCAATATTTCACCCGCAATATTTAAACAATGCAAAGGCAAGGTATATGTGTAAAAGCAATGAACGACGAATAAAACAGTACTAACCTGGAGTTCTGCCATCTGTTGCTGTGAGCTCTGCTGCCGAGGTCGTATGGAGAGGGAGGAGCTCGTGCGCCTTGCTCGAATCTCGGCGAGGTTGGGAACAGAGGCCGAGTCGACTGTGCTGTCTGCCATCCAGTACCGGCCGTGCGGCTTCCCTCCTCCTAGCCTCATCAGGAGGTCTGTGTCCAAGGGCTCGGTGGCCGGATCAAAGTCCTCTCCATGGCGCTGGCGAGCCGCCGAGGCGTACTCGCTAAGCTTGCTGTGGACGCTCGCGTTGGTGTACGCCTCGGGCCCGTCCGCCGGGTTGTAGGTGACTTCCGGGGCTGTCGCCTTGCCCTTGTGTGCCAGGGTGTACGCCATGAACTCATTGCATTCCTAGCCACCATGCAACTGGGACTACAAGGAAAACACAAATATGATTACAAGTAATGAGAATTGAGCGTTAGAATAAATAAATAAATAAAGATGAAAACACAAAGATGATTACCCATTTCTCGGCGTACGCGCTGAGGCTCCGGTTGCCTTGGTGGTGTGGCGCCCCACCCATCTGCAGGTGGCAATCCCGACGGGTGTTGTGCCTCTCCGCCCACTCCTCCGAGAGCCACGTGTCCACAATGGCCGCCCAGCAGTCGCGGTGCCTGGCGCACCAATCAGGACACGTCTGCATGCCATCAAGTATTTGACATGTCAGAAAATAAAATGAAGCCTACCTATTCTTCATGGAAGGAGTTAGTATTAATGTTTCATACGTACCTAGAGGTCCTTTTCTCGGGTGAGCGTCCTGGCCCTGGTTTGTGAGCATCGTACGTGACAACGTGCTCGAAACTTTTTCAAATTTTTACCACAGTATACACATATGATATCACGACATCTTGACAAGTTTCATGATTTTCAGAATTCGTTTGCATTTTATAGAATTAAAAAACCAATCGCACGCAAGTTGGCGGCGTTGCCCCATGAGCACGTTGATCGAAATTTCGAGACTGTTACTGGATTTAGCCTAAATTTACACTAAGAAACAAGGATAACATTTTTTGAACGAATGAAATCTATTATTCGATGCACCTGCAGTTCAAACTTACATTTTTCGAAAAAAATTCAACAAAACAAAATAAACTAAAGAAATATACCAAAAAACAATGAAAATGTGCTAAATTTTAACATGTTGTTTATGGTACTGTAGTAAAGCATCACAAAAAATGGGGTAGCCAAAAACCAAAAAAAATTATTTTGCCGAGTGCCAAACGGCAGGCACTCGGCAAAGAGCACGGCGCTGGATGCTGTCTACCCCGCCTCTCCTCGTCTGCTAGCTTTCTGTCAAGAACAGGGAAACATACAGGAACTAAAACCTATGCACAGGAGAATGTACTAGTAGTAGCAAACAAACAGGTCAAGTCAAACATAACGACTCCCAAACTTTAGTATTTGTACCATCGTCGTCTAATTAAGCATTGACCGCAAGGAACATCTTACTAACACAACCAGATAGTACGACACACGTACTAGCTTGGTTCTTTCAGTTGAATCTATATTTTGCACTAACATGTCTACATCATCGTTGTTCAAACCTGTTATATTTTTTTTATTTCTGTAATTTCTGGCTGATTCCAGATGTCGTAGCGTCATAGATATGATCGATGATTTTTCCACGCACACCACATATCAAACTCTATATATACCACCTCTCCTCGGTCCTCGCTTGCCATCCGCCAAGAACAAGGAAACACAATAATAAAAACCTAACAAGGTCCAATCCTTCACAGGAGCGTTAGAACAAGTTCTACTTGAAATGGCCGGGCAAAGCAATGAGCTGAAGCTTCTAGGCACGTTCTCGAGCCCGTTTGCGCTGCGAGTGAAGCTTGCGCTAAGCTTCAAAGGCTTGAGCTACGAGTACCTCGAGGAAAAGGATCTCCACAACAACAAGAGCGAGCTCCTCCTCAAGTCCAACCCTGTGCACAAGAAGGTGCCCGTACTCATCCACAACGGCAAGCCTGTATGTGAGTCCATGATCATCATTCAGTACATCGAGGAGGCGTTTGCTGACGCCGGTCCCTCCCTCCTCCCTTCTGAGCCCCACGAACGCGCTGTTGCTCGTTTCTGGACCGCCTACATTGACGAGAAGGTACATACCACACCACGTCAAATCATAATTTCAGAGTATATGTTATCCTTGACTAATTTGTTATTCTGGCGTGTGTGATTGTGCGTGTGCAGCTCTTCAGCTCGTGGATGATGGTGTTCAGGGGCAAGACGGATGAGGAGAAGGCCGAGGGCACGAAGCAGTCATTTGCCGTGGCGGCAACGCTGGAGGGAGCCCTGAGCGAGTGTTCCAAGGGGAAGCCCTTCTTCGGAGGCGACACCGTCGGGTACGTCGACGTCGCGCTTGGAGGGTTCGTCGCCTGGATTCACGCCATCGACAAGCTATATGGACTGAAGCTGTTCGAGGCTGGGAAGACCCCGCTCTTGGCGACGTGGCTGGAGCGCTTCTGCGAGCTGGATGCTGCCAAGGCGGTCATGCCGGACGCTGAGAAGCTGGTCGAGCTCGCCAAGATGAGGCAAGCCCAAGCTGCTGCTGCCGCCGCCGCCGTTGCCCAAGACAATTGAACAGGTTGAAGCCAACTTTGGGTTCAGTCTGGTGCAAGGTTTTCTCTACCGGTATTTTAAAAATATCGGTGGTCACTGATAAACAGGAATATCGGATATATCGAAAACTTATCGGCGATAGAAATAAAATTTCGGAAAAAAATTAGACAAAAAATGACTCATTTTGTTCAGGAAAGCACATAGATCATTTCTAAACCACTTAACATAAAAAACTAAATAAAACATATTATCAATTGCTTATTCAATGAGGAGGGCAGCGACATGGCTGGAGCGTGCGAGTGTGTTGAGGCGGTGGCAACTTGAACTTAGAAGAGAAGAGGAGAGAAAATGAAACATGGATTATGGTTAGAGTATTGGGTGGGCTTTGGCGTCTATTTGGATGACAAAATTTTAAAAATATGAAAATTTCGGACAATAGAGGAAAAATTTCAGACCCAGCCGATAAACGGGATATCTCGGAAATTTCGGATTCTATCGGCCGATATTTTTTTCCCTGGTCTGGTGTCCCAAATAAACATACGTAGTTTGATCACTATGGAAAACTCGTACTTTGCCGAGTGCTGGAGGCTTTGCCGAGTGCCAGATATCGTGCACTCGGTAAAAACCAAATTTGCCGAGTACGGCACTCGGCAAAATACGACACTCGGCAAAGACCTATTTGCCGAGTGCCAAGCACTCGGCAAAGTCAAGACAGACACTCGGCAAAGATTGGCAGGGGTAGACAGCATCCAGCGCCGTGCTCTTTGCCGAGTGCCTGCCGTTTGGCACTCGGCAAAATAATTTTTTTTGGTTTTTGGCTACCCCATTTTTTGTGATGCTTTACTACAGTACCATAAACAACATGTTAAAATTTAGCACATTTTCATTGTTTTTTGGTATATTTCTTTAGTTTATTTTGTTTTGTTGAATTTTTTTCGAAAAATGTAAGTTTGAACTGCAGGTGCATCGAATAATAGATTTCATTCGTTCAAAAAATGTTATCCTTGTTTCTTAGTGTAAATTTAGGCTAAATCCAGTAACAGTCTCGAAATTTCGATCAACGTGCTCATGGGGCAACGCCGCCAACTTGCGTGCGATTGGTTTTTTAATTCTATAAAATGCAAACGAATTCTGAAAATCATGAAACTTGTCAAGATGTCGTGATATCATATGTGTATACTGTGGTAAAAATTTGAAAAAGTTTCGAGCACGTTGTCACGTACGATGCTCACAAACCAGGGCCAGGACGCTCACCCGAGAAAAGGACCTCTAGGTACGTATGAAACATTAATACTAACTCCTTCCATGAAGAATAGGTAGGCTTCATTTTATTTTCTGACATGTCAAATACTTGATGGCATGCAGACGTGTCCTGATTGGTGCGCCAGGCACCGCGACTGCTGGGCGGCCATTGTGGACACGTGGCTCTCGGAGGAGTGGGCGGAGAGGCACAACACCCGTCGGGATTGCCACCTGCAGATGGGTGGGGCGCCACACCACCAAGGCAACCGGAGCCTCAGCGCGTACGCCGAGAAATGGGTAATCATCTTTGTGTTTTCATCTTTATTTATTTATTTATTCTAACGCTCAATTCTCATTACTTGTAATCATATTTGTGTTTTCCTTGTAGTCCCAGTTGCATGGTGGCTAGGAATGCAATGAGTTCATGGCGTACACCCTGGCACACAAGGGCTCGGTGGCCGGATCAAAGTCCTCTCCATGGCGCTGGCGAGCCGCCGAG
>JAHUYU010000806.1:0-18375 GCA_030439765.1 Tripidium arundinaceum | reverse complement strand
ACCCGAGCACAAAAAAACCAACCCGCGAGAGGGTTTCCGGCAGTTCTAGGCCCACAAAAGAGCTAGGGGTAGAGAGAGATGGCCCCCGGCGTGGCCTTGATTGGGATGGCGCTAAGCCTCCCAACCATCTCCCATCGCGTTCGAGTTATCAACTTCGAAGCCAGCCCGGGTTATCCCCTCCGGGGTAGAGGCATCTTGCCCTCCGACCACTGCTGAAGCAGTCGGGGACTAGCGGGACAGGCGGTCGATGATTTATGGGATGTCTCCTAGCGAGGCATAGTCAAACTCCGTGGCGAAGCGGAGGACAATCGGGTCTCGCTCGAACTACCCACTGATGCTCAACGAGGCGCATCGCTCAGTCGACGAGGCTAGCGGTAGACAGCCTCACCCCACGAGGGGCAAAAAGACCCGGCCATCCTAGGTCCACAGGGGAGACAGGTCGCGGCGGCCTCGACCAGTTGGAGCCGAGCCCCTGACCATCTCCTCCAACGTCCAAACCATCAACTTCAAAGCCAGCCCGAGTTATCCTTAACAAGAAAAGGCTTCTCTCCCTCCAACCACTGGTCGGGGAACGATGGAACTGGTGGTCGATGATTTATGGGATGTCTCCCAGCAAGGCACGCCCGAACTCTAAAACAAAGCAGAAGCAACCAGGTCCCACTTGAGCTGCCCACCATCGCTCGGCAAGGCAAACCACGCGGTCGGCGAAGTAAGCGGTGGACGACCCCAAGGGGCAAACAAAGGGCAAGCTCCTCAAGACGATGCCCTTGGGCACGACCTCGACATCGCCCTTGGGCACGATGCCGGCCCGAAAAGCCACCCGCGCCCGCAACCTCAAAGCCTAGCCTCGGGATCAGGAAAACAAAGTAGAATCCCGAACAAACAGCTCGGGGGCTGACCCCGACCACAGGAGAACCAAGACACTAAAAAAAAGGGAACACACTTTGTTCCAGATAAATGTTTACAAAGTGGGTGCGGCCACGGCCGCTTACAAGATATAAGAACTCGATACCGCCATAACAGCAGTATCATGGGTAGCCTCTGGGGCGCCTGCTACAAGTACGGGAGGACAAGGTGGAACATCCACCTCGCAAGCCTTCTTGTAGCACCACGACCTCCGGGCCGTGATACGCAGGGGGACCGAGAAGGGCAGAGTCCGCCAGCTCCAGCAAGCACCCCCGTCAACTCTTTGATGACGGGAAGGGGCCGCCTGGCTTCCAGACAGCAAGTACGCCACCATCATGTCCTCTACGATAAGGGTGACACGATGGGACGAAGCAGCATGGAACTTCCTCCACATCTCACGCAGCTTTCGACAGTCGACACGCGATCTCCCACATGGACTGCGATGTGCCGTCGGGCTGCCGATGGGTTTCAGAAAGAAGTCGGAACCGTCCCCAGCCAAAGTCCACATCGGACACCCGAACCGGTAGAATTCAAGAGACGGCGAAGCGACACGGCCACGGACTCGATGACTGCGCCATCTCTCGCCCCACTGCTCGTAAGCCTCCTTCTAGCACCGGTTGCTGGGAGAAGCGTCGCCGACGTACGATCGACGTAATCGGCCCCTAGAAGGCCGCATCCTCCACTACCTACTGGAAAGCACCCTCCTCTAGCAAACTCTACTTTTAGAAAGCTAAGCCTAGATTGAGCCTCGAAGGTTTGGTCACGGATGGCTTGAAACGGGAAGACAAACCCCCCTATTTATAGGCCCGCACATGACTGTGCATCACATGAGCCCCCGGCCACATGGCACGAGACGGGATGGCCGCTGCTAGTACCCAGACCTGCGTGAAGCCGGGGATTTCATAATCCCCCAAACGCAGGGCCAACATAGTGTCAGGCAGGCTCGACGAGATCGCTTAGCTCAGTCTGAATCTCGAGCTTCCCAGCACATGCCATTGACCCAGCCGGGCAGGGCGGCAGCAGCGGGGAAGCCAGGGACGCCGCAGACGCCTAATGACTGGCAGGCGTATGCCCCGAAGCACCATGACAAGATAACACACAACGCCCACCCACCGTATTTAAAAACCAGCGCCGGTAAGTCTCCGAACCCTGAGTCAGGGGCCACCGCGACAATATGCGCGCGCGCACACTGCCCACAAAAACCAGCATCTCCACGATTACTTCAAAAAATCGTGAAGACGCTTGGGGGCTACTGTCCGGGGCATGTAACCCGGGTACCCCAAGGCAAGGCCTACGGAGCAATCAAGGAAGCCCAGCAGGCCACGGCCCAGCAACAGCGACCCGCCTTGACCACCTTTGCGCCAGGCCAAACGACACACAGCCCCGCCTGACCTCCTCTCCCTTCCACCATACGACTCACAGTCGACCCGACCTCCTCTGATCCTGTCCACTCGGGAAGGACAAGGAGTGGTTGGGGCTATCGAGTGCACCTGTCTGACAGGATAAGCACGCGCTGCACACTCCTCCACGACAGAAAGGGACGACCACCCTTCGGACTGTGGGATCTTGGGGTGGAGCTCCACCCTTCGGACCGCCTGCATGGACAAGACCACTATCTAACTCAGAAACGTCAGAGCAGCTCAGCACCATCCTCGTCCAGTCTAGCCTGACTGAAGGGCACACGAATCCACCCACTTCGGGCATAGGTCACACGACCGGAGGCCAGTCCTTTCAGGGTTGGCCGAGCCACAGAGGGCCTCGACCCGACTCCTTGAGGTCGGGGAGGAGTGTGCAGCGCGTGCTTATCCTGTCAGACAGGTGCACTCGATAGCCCCAACCACTCCTTGTCCTTCCCGAGTGGACAGGATCAGAGGAGGTCGGGTCGACTGTGAGTCGTATGGTGGAAGGGAGAGGAGGTCAGGCGGGGCTGTGTGTCGTTTGGCCTGGCGCAAAGGTGGTCAAGGCGGGTCGCTGTTGCTGGGCCGTGGCCTGCTGGGCTTCCTTGATTGCTCCGTAGGCCTTGCCTTGGGGTACCCGGGTTACATGCCCCGGACAGTAGCCCCCAAGCGTCTTCACGATTTTTTGAAGTAATCGTGGAGATGCTGGTTTTTGTGGGCAGTGTGCGCGCGCGCATATTGTCGCGGTGGCCCCTGACTCAGGGTTCGGAGACTTACCGGCGCTGGTTTTTAAATACGGTGGGTGGGCGTTGTGTGTTATCTTGTCATGGTGCTTCGGGGCATACGCCTGCCAGTCATTAGGCGTCTGCGGCGTCCCTGGCTTCCCCGCTGCTGCCGCCCTGCCCGGCTGGGTCAATGGCATGTGCTGGGAAGCTCGAGATTCAGACTGAGCTAAGCGATCTCGTCGAGCCTGCCTGACACTATGTTGGCCCTGCGTTTGGGGGATTATGAAATCCCCGGCTTCACGCAGGTCTGGGTACTAGCAGCGGCCATCCCGTCTCGTGCCATGTGGCCGGGGGCTCATGTGATGCACAGTCATGTGCGGGCCTATAAATAGGGGGGTTTGTCTTCCCGTTTCAAGCCATCCGTGACCAAACCTTCGAGGCTCAATCTAGGCTTAGCTTTCTAAAAGTAGAGTTTGCTAGAGGAGGGTGCTTTCCAGTAGGTAGTGGAGGATGCGGCCTTCTAGGGGCCGATTACGTCGATCGTACGTCGGCGACGCTTCTCCCAGCAACCGGTGCTAGAAGGAGGCTTACGAGCAGTGGGGCGAGAGATGGCGCAGTCATCGAGTCCGTGGCCGTGTCGCTTCGCCGTCTCTTGAATTCTACCGGTTCGGGTGTCCGATGTGGACTTTGGCTGGGGACGGTTCCGACTTCTTTCTGAAACCCATCGGCAGCCCGACGGCACATCGCAGTCCATGTGGGAGATCGCGTGTCGACTGTCGAAAGCTGCGTGAGATGTGGAGGAAGTTCCATGCTGCTTCGTCCCATCGTGTCACCCTTATCGTAGAGGACATGATGGTGGCGTACTTGCTGTCTGGAAGCCAGGCGGCCCCTTCCCGTCATCAAAGAGTTGACGGGGGTGCTTGCTGGAGCTGGCGGACTCTGCCCTTCTCGGTCCCCCTGCGTATCACGGCCCGGAGGTCGTGGTGCTACAAGAAGGCTTGCGAGGTGGATGTTCCACCTTGTCCTCCCGTACTTGTAGCAGGCGCCCCAGAGGCTACCCATGATACTGCTGTTATGGCGGTATCGAGTTCTTATATCTTGTAAGCGGCCGTGGCCGCACCCACTTTGTAAACATTTATCTGGAACAAAGTGTGTTCCCTTTTTTTTAGTGTCTTGGTTCTCCTGTGGTCGGGGTCAGCCCCCGAGCTGTTTGTTCGGGATTCTACTTTGTTTCCTGATCCCGAGGCTAGGCTTTGAGGTTGCGGGCGCGGGTGGCTTTTCGGGCCGGCATCGTGCCCAAGGGCGATGTCGAGGTCGTGCCCAAGGGCATCGTCTTGAGGAGCTTGCCCTTTGTTTGCCCCTTGGGGTCGTCCACCGCTTACTTCGCCGACCGCGTGGTTTGCCTTGCCGAGCGATGGTGGGCAGCTCAAGTGGGACCTGGTTGCTTCTGCTTTGTTTTAGAGTTCGGGCGTGCCTTGCTGGGAGACATCCCATAAATCATCGACCACCAGTTCCATCGTTCCCCGACCAGTGGTTGGAGGGAGAGAAGCCTTTTCTTGTTAAGGATAACTCGGGCTGGCTTTGAAGTTGATGGTTTGGACGTTGGAGGAGATGGTCAGGGGCTCGGCTCCAACTGGTCGAGGCCGCCGCGACCTGTCTCCCCTGTGGACCTAGGATGGCCGGGTCTTTTTGCCCCTCGTGGGGTGAGGCTGTCTACCGCTAGCCTCGTCGACTGAGCGATGCGCCTCGTTGAGCATCAGTGGGTAGTTCGAGCGAGACCCGATTGTCCTCCGCTTCGCCACGGAGTTTGACTATGCCTCGCTAGGAGACATCCCATAAATCATCGACCGCCTGTCCCGCTAGTCCCCGACTGCTTCAGCAGTGGTCGGAGGGCAAGATGCCTCTACCCCGGAGGGGATAACCCGGGCTGGCTTCGAAGTTGATAACTCGAACGCGATGGGAGATGGTTGGGAGGCTTAGCGCCATCCCAATCAAGGCCACGCCGGGGGCCATCTCTCTCTACCCCTAGCTCTTTTGTGGGCCTAGAACTGCCGGAAACCCTCTCGCGGGTTGGTTTTTTTGTGCTCGGGGTAAGCTCCCTAGTCGTTTGACATTAATTTTGTCTTTTCTCGACCTGGCTCGTGGTCACGGGCTCGAGTGCGTCGTTGGGTCGACATCGTGCCTCGAGATGAGGTTGGATCACGTAGTGGCCCGTGTAGGTCATGGCAACCTGGTTTGTCTGAGGGGCCTTCCACTTGTAGAGTATTATCGTGCGGGTCAAGGGACCCTGATTGCATATCTCTCTGACTGGGGTTCGGCCATGCCTGGCGAGGCGGCGTTTCTGACAATCACCGACTGCTCGATCTGTTAGTTCCCATCCATTAGGGAGGTGGTCAGAAGGCGTGTTGGCCTCTCTCGGATCGAGAAAATTTGGCTGGCTCCAGGTCAATGACTGCAAGTATATAGGGGGGGATGGTCAGGGCTAGGCCCCGATCTGGTAGAGGTCGCTGAGACCTGTCTCCCTTGACCCCTAATACCTTTACATACCTCAAGAGGTTGAGGAGCCTTTTGCAGGCTAGTATTTTTCGCCCCTCGCAGGGTGACACTATCCACCGTAACCTCGTCGATTGAGTGGTGTGCCTCGTCGAGATCAATGGGTAGTTTGAGTGGGACCCGATTGTCCTCCAATAATCGACGTGGAGTTTGGCTATGCCTCGTCATGAGACATCCCATAAATCATCGACCGCTTGTCCCGTTGATCCCCGACCACTTCCGCAGCGGCCAGAGGGCAAGATGCCTCCCCCAGAGGGGATAACCCGGGTGGCTTCGAAGTCAACGACTCGAACACAGGGGGAGATGTTCGGGAGGTTCAGCACCACCTCGATCATAGCCACACGGGGCCCATCTATCCGTGCCCCTAACTCTTCGTGGGCCGCGGACCCTTTCGTGGGCTGGCCCGATTGGGTGAAAATGTGTCACGTGACGCACGGGTGTGAAGCCGGAGGGGCACTCCGCACATGGATCTAGGGGGCGCTTGGCCTACCCCAGTCACGTTGTGACTTAATGGCGCCGACTCGCATGCGTGCGCGCGCCGCAGCGCTCGAGCACGCTTCCTGAAGGAACGTGGGGGCGTTTTGGGGGGATTTCTCGTGGGTGCGGTTCGCCTTCCCGGCCGCCATAGTATAAACTGCCCCTCCCCCGGATTGCTTTCAATCAATTTCCTTCGCCATTCTATTGCAAATGATAGGAGAGAAAGAAGGGGAGAGATTGAACTCGTGAGGCCTACCTCGCGCTTGCCGCTGCTCGTAGTCCTCTTTCGCCGCGACCGCTAGTTGCCTGCTTTGCAGCCGTCTCCCCGCTCTCCTCCCATCCTGCAAGATGAGTCATTGGGTGCCGGTGGCGGTGACAGAGGTGAGGCTGTAGTAGCTCATGGAGAAGGGGCTTCTTTCGCCCAAGAGCATTGCTGGGTGGAGGGCCGCCGCCGGGGAGCGGTTCCCGTAGCAGTGGCCGGGGGAGGCGGTGACCTTCACCGACTACCACGAGCGTGGGATCAGAGTCCCGGTTCTGATTTCCTCCGCAGTTTCCTCCATGAGTACCGGGTCCAGCTGCTGCACTGTCGCCCAACGCGCTATCGCCGCTGGCAGGCTTTATGGTCGTTTGCGAGGGCTTCCATGGAATCGAGCCCTCCAAGGACCTGTTCCACGGATTTTTGAGGTCCATGGCCGGAGGGTTGTTGGTATTTCTTAACGTATGCAGAAAGAATCCGCAAGCACATGGATAAACCGTTATTGCACTTCACCCGGAAGTATTCAGGGTAGCGTATTTCCCCAAGGAACGGTGGTGTAAAAGTCTCTTAGCTAGTTCACCCAAGATAACAAGAACAAGAGTAGCTCGGGTAGTGAGGTTTTCTAAGGATAGAGATCCTAAGTTAAGATAACTTGCTTACTACAAACTTACTTCAGGCACTGTATAACACTTGGTCTGCCAAGTGTTGCCGGCCTATAGCTC
The DNA here is from genome assembly GCA_030439765.1 of Tripidium arundinaceum. Taxonomy (NCBI): domain Eukaryota; kingdom Viridiplantae; phylum Streptophyta; class Magnoliopsida; order Poales; family Poaceae; genus Tripidium; species Tripidium arundinaceum. Next base: position 11,339 of record JAHUYU010000806.1, on the reverse strand, counting down.
TACACCGAACCCGAACGTGGGGGATTACAAAGGACGGACAGGGCTGTCACCACCTGCCGCCTACCCCTCAACCATGGGGAACGAGGCAAACGAAGGTAACTTCTAGCTCAGACACTACGTCTACGCTATCGATTACCACTCTAGCGTTGGCCAGGAACTTCCATCTCTATCAGGAGTCCTCTACTAGAGTATTCATCACTAGAATGAACAATGAACCCGCAAGTATGTAGCAAACAGAGATAACTTACCTAAGAACTCACCACCAGAGAAGAACACAAACTTGCACTTCAAGTATTACTAAGTTCGTCGAGGTACAAGCGCGAGCGATCCGACAACTCCGGAACTTCTTTCGCTTTCTCTCACTCACTCCCTATGTTAAGTCTTGCTAAGTAGCTAGGTAAGAATGTAGCTTGCTCTTCTCTTGCTCTCTTGTGTAGTGTGTTGAGTGAGGGGGCACCTCCCTCCCTTATATAGCTCAACTAGGACGTTTGGGGGGAATATTCAGGGGAATCCTCCAAACCGCCCTCCTGGGCATTGATGGAACCACCACCAGGAGGATGGGCCAGGGCGGCAGACCCTGGGGTGCAGCCGCACCCCTGGTGCGCCCACACCCTAGGTGGCGCCTCCCCGCACCGCCTTCGCATGGTAGGCTTCTGGCTGGGCCTGGATCATATCTCTGCATGAGTGAGGCCCAAGTTCTCCAGGTAAAGTTCTGTTTCTTTTGTTCTTGGCCAGGTCAGGTGTTGGATCTCTTTGTTGTTTTGGGCCCAGGTGGAAGAGTGGTTGCCACCGTCTCTTTCTCTACTTATTCTGGCCCATTTTGGTGCATTTCCGTATTTGTCCTCTGCAATTGAGCAATTCACCAAAACTCATGGAATTTGTTAGTATAAATCCTATTTACTAAGTTTGGTGCTTTTTTGGATAGATTTTATATAAAAGTTGGCAGTTAAAAATATGAGTTAAGGACCGCCAACAAGCTCCCCCACACTTAGTCCTTCGCTCGTCCTCGAGTGAAGTTCTAAGGACTAAGATGGTTCATCTCCTTGATTTGAAATCTGCATACAAGTTATTCGAAGCTTCACCTGAACCTGTGAACTTTTGAATGTCTACCATAATATCTTGGGTGATTGGATAATGGAATAGTAAGGATTCAAATCTTTCTTACTCTACTCTTGCTTAGAGACTTGGGTTTTGTTTGATTTGAAAATGTAAATGTAGATTTGCTCCTCGAATGATTCTCTCGGTTCACTCATATTTGTACTTTGGTTCCTCACTTAGGCAAAGATGTTGCCTTTTCTTCCAACCTCTAGAAAAGCTTATGTGGAGTTCTAGGTAGGGTAAAGTGTGGCATACTCACCTTGCACATGTTGCGAGGTCAAAATCTGGATCCAAGAAGAAATGTCATACAATCTGATCAAGAGGTGCAAGTGTGTGGTATATTTTGAATGTTGTGGTGAAAAGCTCCTTTGACACTTTTGCTCTTTCTTTCTTCCCAAAGTTTTCTTTCCTAGAGGTTATGGCAATCGTCTTATTTTGATTCTATATTTTTTTTTCTTTCTCTTATCTTTTACTTTGGACTTTTCTTGAATCCACTTATTTTGGGCTTCTTTGATTCCCATTTTTTTCATTGTCGTGCCTCTCTTTTATATAACCTTGGTGAAGCAAGATTGAGAATTTTCATGGAGCTTTTCACCACAACATTCAAAATATACCACACACTTGCACCTCTTGATCAGATTGTATGACATTTCTTCTTGGATCCAGATTTTGACCTCGCAACATGTGCAAGGTGAGTATGCCACACTTTACCCTACCTAGAACTCCACATAAGCTTTTCTAGAGGTTGGAAGAAAAGGCAACATCTTTGCCTAAGTGAGGAACCAAAGTACAAATATGAGTGAACCGAGAGAATCATTCGAGGAGCAAATCTACATTTACATTTTCAAATCAAACAAAACCCAAGTCTCTAAGCAAGAGTAGAGTAAGAAAGATTTGAATCCTTACTATTCCATTATCCAATCACCCAAGATATTATGGTAGACATTCAAAAGTTCACAGGTTCAGGTGAAGCTTCGAATAACTTGTATGCAGATTTCAAATCAAGGAGATGAACCATCTTAGTCCTTAGAACTTCACTCGAGGACGAGCGAAGGACTAAGTGTGGGGGAGCTTGTTGGCGGTCCTTAACTCATATTTTTAACTGCCAACTTTTATATAAAATCTATCCAAAAAAGCACCAAACTTAGTAAATAGGATTTATACTAACAAATTCCATGAGTTTTGGTGAATTGCTCAATTGCAGAGGACAAATACGGAAATGCACCAAAATGGGCCAGAATAAGTAGAGAAAGAGACGGTGGCAACCACTCTTCCACCTGGGCCCAAAACAACAAAGAGATCCAACACCTGACCTGGCCAAGAACAAAAGAAACAGAACTTTACCTGGAGAACTTGGGCCTCACTCATGCAGAGATATGATCCAGGCCCAGCCAGAAGCCTACCATGCGAAGGCGGTGCGGGGAGGCGCCACCTAGGGTGTGGGCGCACCAGGGGTGCGGCTGCACCCCAGGGTCTGCCGCCCTGGCCCATCCTCCTGGTGGTGGTTCCATCAATGCCCAGGAGGGCGGTTTGGGAGGATTCCCCTGAATATTCCCCCCCAAACGTCCTAGTTGAGCTATATAAGGGAGGGAGGTGCCCCCTCACTCAACACACTACACAAGAGAGCAAGAGAAGAGCAAGCTACATTCTTACCTAGCTACTTAGCAAGACTTAACATAGGGAGTGAGTGAGAGAAAGCGAAAGAAGTTCCGGAGTTGTCGGATCGCTCGCGCTTGTACCTCGACGAACTTAGTAATACTTGAAGTGCAAGTTTGTGTTCTTCTCTGGTGGTGAGTTCTTAGGTAAGTTATCTCTGTTTGCTACATACTTGCGGGTTCATTGTTCATTCTAGTGATGAATACTCTAGTAGAGGACTCCTGATAGAGATGGAAGTTCCTGGCCAACGCTAGAGTGGTAATCGATAGCGTAGACGTAGTGTCTGAGCTAGAAGTTACCTTCGTTTGCCTCGTTCCCCATGGTTGAGGGGTAGGCGGCAGGTGGTGACAGCCCTGTCCGTCCTTTGTAATCCCCCACGTTCGGGTTCGGTGTAGAGCTATAGGCCGGCAACACTTGGCAGACCAAGTGTTATACAGTGCCTGAAGTAAGTTTGTAGTAAGCAAGTTATCTTAACTTAGGATCTCTATCCTTAGAAAACCTCACTACCCGAGCTACTCTTGTTCTTGTTATCTTGGGTGAACTAGCTAAGAGACTTTTACACCACCGTTCCTTGGGGAAATACGCTACCCTGAATACTTCCGGGTGAAGTGCAATAACGGTTTATCCATGTGCTTGCGGATTCTTTCTGCATACGTTAAGAAATACCAACAACCCTCCGGCCATGGACCTCAAAAATCCGTGGAACAGGTCCTTGGAGGGCTCGATTCCATGGAAGCCCTCGCAAACGACCATAAAGCCTGCCAGCGGCGATAGCGCGTTGGGCGACAGTGCAGCAGCTGGACCCGGTACTCATGGAGGAAACTGCGGAGGAAATCAGAACCGGGACTCTGATCCCACGCTCGTGGTAGTCGGTGAAGGTCACCGCCTCCCCCGGCCACTGCTACGGGAACCGCTCCCCGGCGGCGGCCCTCCACCCAGCAATGCTCTTGGGCGAAAGAAGCCCCTTCTCCATGAGCTACTACAGCCTCACCTCTGTCACCGCCACCGGCACCCAATGACTCATCTTGCAGGATGGGAGGAGAGCGGGGAGACGGCTGCAAAGCAGGCAACTAGCGGTCGCGGCGAAAGAGGACTACGAGCAGCGGCAAGCGCGAGGTAGGCCTCACGAGTTCAATCTCTCCCCTTCTTTCTCTCCTATCATTTGCAATAGAATGGCGAAGGAAATTGATTGAAAGCAATCCGGGGGAGGGGCAGTTTATACTATGGCGGCCGGGAAGGCGAACCGCACCCACGAGAAATCCCCCCAAAACGCCCCCACGTTCCTTCAGGAAGCGTGCTCGAGCGCTGCGGCGCGCGCACGCATGCGAGTCGGCGCCATTAAGTCACAACGTGACTGGGGTAGGCCAAGCGCCCCCTAGATCCATGTGCGGAGTGCCCCTCCGGCTTCACACCCGTGCGTCACGTGACACATTTTCACCCAATCGGGCCAGCCCACGAAAGGGTCCGCGGCCCACGAAGAGTTAGGGGCACGGATAGATGGGCCCCGTGTGGCTATGATCGAGGTGGTGCTGAACCTCCCGAACATCTCCCCCTGTGTTCGAGTCGTTGACTTCGAAGCCACCCGGGTTATCCCCTCTGGGGGAGGCATCTTGCCCTCTGGCCGCTGCGGAAGTGGTCGGGGATCAACGGGACAAGCGGTCGATGATTTATGGGATGTCTCATGACGAGGCATAGCCAAACTCCACGTCGATTATTGGAGGACAATCGGGTCCCACTCAAACTACCCATTGATCTCGACGAGGCACACCACTCAATCGACGAGGTTACGGTGGATAGTGTCACCCTGCGAGGGGCGAAAAATACTAGCCTGCAAAAGGCTCCTCAACCTCTTGAGGTATGTAAAGGTATTAGGGGTCAAGGGAGACAGGTCTCAGCGACCTCTACCAGATCGGGGCCTAGCCCTGACCATCCCCCCCTATATACTTGCAGTCATTGACCTGGAGCCAGCCAAATTTTCTCGATCCGAGAGAGGCCAACACGCCTTCTGACCACCTCCCTAATGGATGGGAACTAACAGATCGAGCAGTCGGTGATTGTCAGAAACGCCGCCTCGCCAGGCATGGCCGAACCCCAGTCAGAGAGATATGCAATCAGGGTCCCTTGACCCGCACGATAATACTCTACAAGTGGAAGGCCCCTCAGACAAACCAGGTTGCCTATGACCTACACGGGCCACTACGTGATCCAACCTCATCTCGAGGCACGATGTCGACCCAACGACGCACTCGAGCCCGTGACCACGAGCCAGGTCGAGAAAAGACAAAATTAATGTCAAACGACTAGGGAGCTTACCCCGAGCACAAAAAAACCAACCCGCGAGAGGGTTTCCGGCAGTTCTAGGCCCACAAAAGAGCTAGGGGTAGAGAGAGATGGCCCCCGGCGTGGCCTTGATTGGGATGGCGCTAAGCCTCCCAACCATCTCCCATCGCGTTCGAGTTATCAACTTCGAAGCCAGCCCGGGTTATCCCCTCCGGGGTAGAGGCATCTTGCCCTCCGACCACTGCTGAAGCAGTCGGGGACTAGCGGGACAGGCGGTCGATGATTTATGGGATGTCTCCTAGCGAGGCATAGTCAAACTCCGTGGCGAAGCGGAGGACAATCGGGTCTCGCTCGAACTACCCACTGATGCTCAACGAGGCGCATCGCTCAGTCGACGAGGCTAGCGGTAGACAGCCTCACCCCACGAGGGGCAAAAAGACCCGGCCATCCTAGGTCCACAGGGGAGACAGGTCGCGGCGGCCTCGACCAGTTGGAGCCGAGCCCCTGACCATCTCCTCCAACGTCCAAACCATCAACTTCAAAGCCAGCCCGAGTTATCCTTAACAAGAAAAGGCTTCTCTCCCTCCAACCACTGGTCGGGGAACGATGGAACTGGTGGTCGATGATTTATGGGATGTCTCCCAGCAAGGCACGCCCGAACTCTAAAACAAAGCAGAAGCAACCAGGTCCCACTTGAGCTGCCCACCATCGCTCGGCAAGGCAAACCACGCGGTCGGCGAAGTAAGCGGTGGACGACCCCAAGGGGCAAACAAAGGGCAAGCTCCTCAAGACGATGCCCTTGGGCACGACCTCGACATCGCCCTTGGGCACGATGCCGGCCCGAAAAGCCACCCGCGCCCGCAACCTCAAAGCCTAGCCTCGGGATCAGGAAAACAAAGTAGAATCCCGAACAAACAGCTCGGGGGCTGACCCCGACCACAGGAGAACCAAGACACTAAAAAAAGGGAACACACTTTGTTCCAGATAAATGTTTACAAAGTGGGTGCGGCCACGGCCGCTTACAAGATATAAGAACTCGATACCGCCATAACAGCAGTATCATGGGTAGCCTCTGGGGCGCCTGCTACAAGTACGGGAGGACAAGGTGGAACATCCACCTCGCAAGCCTTCTTGTAGCACCACGACCTCCGGGCCGTGATACGCAGGGGGACCGAGAAGGGCAGAGTCCGCCAGCTCCAGCAAGCACCCCCGTCAACTCTTTGATGACGGGAAGGGGCCGCCTGGCTTCCAGACAGCAAGTACGCCACCATCATGTCCTCTACGATAAGGGTGACACGATGGGACGAAGCAGCATGGAACTTCCTCCACATCTCACGCAGCTTTCGACAGTCGACACGCGATCTCCCACATGGACTGCGATGTGCCGTCGGGCTGCCGATGGGTTTCAGAAAGAAGTCGGAACCGTCCCCAACCAAAGTCCACATCGGACACCCGAACCGGTAGAATTCAAGAGACGGCGAAGCGACACGGCCACGGACTCGATGACTGCGCCATCTCTCGCCCCACTGCTCGTAAGCCTCCTTCTAGCACCGGTTGCTGGGAGAAGCGTCGCCGACGTACGATCGACGTAATCGGCCCCTAGAAGGCCGCATCCTCCACTACCTACTGGAAAGCACCCTCCTCTAGCAAACTCTACTTTTAGAAAGCTAAGCCTAGATTGAGCCTCGAAGGTTTGGTCACGGATGGCTTGAAACGGGAAGACAAACCCCCCTATTTATAGGCCCGCACATGACTGTGCATCACATGAGCCCCCGGCCACATGGCACGAGACGGGATGGCCGCTGCTAGTACCCAGACCTGCGTGAAGCCGGGGATTTCATAATCCCCCAAACGCAGGGCCAACATAGTGTCAGGCAGGCTCGACGAGATCGCTTAGCTCAGTCTGAATCTCGAGCTTCCCAGCACATGCCATTGACCCAGCCGGGCAGGGCGGCAGCAGCGGGGAAGCCAGGGACGCCGCAGACGCCTAATGACTGGCAGGCGTATGCCCCGAAGCACCATGACAAGATAACACACAACGCCCACCCACCGTATTTAAAAACCAGCGCCGGTAAGTCTCCGAACCCTGAGTCAGGGGCCACCGCGACAATATGCGCGCGCGCACACTGCCCACAAAAACCAGCATCTCCACGATTACTTCAAAAAATCGTGAAGACGCTTGGGGGCTACTGTCCGGGGCATGTAACCCGGGTACCCCAAGGCAAGGCCTACGGAGCAATCAAGGAAGCCCAGCAGGCCACGGCCCAGCAACAGCGACCCGCCTTGACCACCTTTGCGCCAGGCCAAACGACACACAGCCCCGCCTGACCTCCTCTCCCTTCCACCATACGACTCACAGTCGACCCGACCTCCTCTGATCCTGTCCACTCGGGAAGGACAAGGAGTGGTTGGGGCTATCGAGTGCACCTGTCTGACAGGATAAGCACGCGCTGCACACTCCTCCACGACAGAAAGGGACGACCACCCTTCGGACTGTGGGATCTTGGGGTGGAGCTCCACCCTTCGGACCGCCTGCATGGACAAGACCACTATCTAACTCAGAAACGTCAGAGCAGCTCAGCACCATCCTCGTCCAGTCTAGCCTGACTGAAGGGCACACGAATCCACCCACTTCGGGCATAGGTCACACGACCGGAGGCCAGTCCTTTCAGGGTTGGCCGAGCCACAGAGGGCCTCGACCCGACTCCTTGAGGTCGGGGTGAACATCATCACAGTCAAGAGGGTTGCTCGTCAACCCGGGACGATCACTTGAACCTGCACTGTCGCCACGACGCCTTCCAGGATAGCGGGAACCAGGGCGGAGGTCACGTCATGCCCACACCACATAGGATGGCTGGCGAGCAACCACCATTCCCACAGTGCTACCATGGCGCACCATGCCCTGACATGGGGAACAAGACCCCGTGACTGTGCTAGGACACGCAAACAGGAGCGAATACAAGACGCAAGGACTGAGCTTGATGACTTCCCCCTCCCCTCGGGCTCTCGACCACTCAGGTCGGGGGAACCCATCTCTTTCAACTGTAAACTGGCCCCCAGGACTATATAAGGGGAGCTTGGCCTCCATTCCCAGGGAGGATCGATTTCTCCTACCTCGAATCCTTAGCTTACGAACCCCCTATTGTAAGCTTCTGGAGCACTTGAACCGAGGAACATGAACTTGCTATCCTCCGAGACTGGACGTAGGGCTCTGTCCCGAACTAGTATAATTCCTTATGTCTTGAGTGCCACCATCGACTCCCTAGAGCAGCGCGGCAGTAAATTTACTGTTCGGTCCACAAAACACCGACAAAACTCCAGCCAAACAATGGATTGGGTTCAAGTCTAACAGCATCTAACAACATCTAACATATTAGATAACGGTGATGGCATATAAGAGAAAAAATTTATGATTCAATGGCAATGAAGCAAAATCTCAATTTTCAATGGCACACGCAAAAATGTTACAAGTTTCAGTGGCATTGAACAAATTTTCTCATCAATGCAATGTGTCAATACTAGTCTGGGTAGTTGGATTGTGGATGGAACACTGGGCAGTGGGCACAACTAGTTGCTAGTAGGCCATTACCATCTTCTATGCCGCGAAGAGTGACATTTTAACCTTTTTTTAAGATAGATTAGCACACATGGCAAAAGAGTTAAGGATACTCTTAACCTAAAACTATGGGTAGTTTTCATAACATTAATTGGCTGCCATGTCATGTAACAAGTGATTTAATATGAAAAGAGAAGGAAAGAGGAGGAAATCATTTTCACCCTAAGAAACGATCTCGACTCGATGTCTGACGACGCAAGACACGAGAAGTTTGGTGTTGGGGGCGAAGGAGTCATTTCTTCTGAGACCAATTTCTTCCTCACGCGGCATGCATCCACACTCGGCTAGCCATTCACCACTAGCCCCGCTTTGTGCCTATATGTGGTCGCCGCTCCCACTATTATAGAATGTTTTCTAGAGGCTGGCAGAATTGATTAACGGAGGCGGGTGACGCAACCGCCTCCATTCAAAGGTCATCGTTAATGCGGACCTCCGGAGGCGGGTGTTTGGCCCGCCTCCGTAAATCGAACAAAAAAACAAAAAAAGAAAAACCATTGGACAAGGCCGCCGAGCCCATCCACGTGCCGCTGCCAGAGCGCAGCCCCCCACCATGCAATTGGAGCCAGATCCACCGCCGTGGAGCCCGATCCATCGTGGATCTACCACCGCAGACCCAGATCCGCCGCCAGAGAGGTCGCAGTGCTCGGGGGTAGGGTAGGGGAGCCGCCGCGCCGGATCCACCGCTCGCGGTGATGAAGGGCGCCGGATCTGCGGTGGTGGAGGTGCTTCGGCGGTGGGGAAGAGGGGGAAGGAGCACCGGATTGCTCGGTCGTCGGGGTGCGGCGCCACGCCACCGAGCGCGCGCCGCGTGAGGCCCAGATCTGGCCACCGCACCTTCGCCTCCCCTCCAGATCCGCGCTCGCCGGGGCTTAGGAGTGGGAGGGAGAGGTGTTGATATTTGTTAACGCAGACAGAGAATGATCCGCAAGCGCACGGATATCGGTGAGCACTTCACCCGGGAGGTTATCCAGAGTTATCGTATTTATAATTTTACCACTAGGAGAAAGCGTGCATCTGACTAACCAAATATATTGCTACTATCCTTTAGGCTACAAACAAGGTGATTTGATGTGAGCGATGTATAGAGAAGACTACGACTGCACTCTCGTTCCAACCTAAGCAAGGATGATCTACTGCTCTATTGGGGAGGATCACGGGATAAGAGACACCACAGAGGATGCTTAACCCGAGCCTATGAACCCTACCGATTCTGCTAACGGGATTATGGACTGCAAAGATAGCGACGGAATTGTCACGTTCCGCACTACAACCACGGATCCGGCTAGACAGGGGATATCTATGAGTATCCTAGCCCAAACACCACGTTTACGCTAGCGATGATTACTCTAAACTCTACGCGAAGAGAATAAAGTAAACTCACAAACCAAAGAACAAAGAACTTACTAGAATTAGAAGTCGAAATACCGAAGAATCCTAGGAGCAAGCCCCGGGTTGGGAGACTTGATCCCGCAGGTACAATCTGGAGAAGACACCGACAGGCCGGGCTTCCTCCAATCCGCACCTCCACTCTATCTCTCTCAATCTAGAAGAATAAATTCTAATCTCACATAGAAACTAATAATAGTTTCTCTTGAATGCTAAGCCCTATGAGATGGATCCATTCAAGGGACCTCTCTCAGGCGAATCCTCTCTGCAAAACCTTGTCTAAATTTTCAAGACAACTATCAAAAGTTTTTCCATAAACAGAGAAATCATCCATGAAAACTTCCATAATATCTTCAATCATATCGGAAAATATAGACAAGGTTTTGCAGAGAGGATTCGCCTGAGAGAGGTCCCTTGAATGGATCCATCTCATAGGGCTTAGCATTCAAGAGAAACTATTATTAGTTTCTATGTGAGATTAGAATTTATTCTTCTAGATTGAGAGAGATAGAGTGGAGGTGCGGATTGGAGGAAGCCCGGCCTGTCGGTGTCTTCTCCAGATTGTACCTGCGGGATCAAGTCTCCCAACCCGGGGCTTGCTCCTAGGATTCTTCGGTATTTCGACTTCTAATTCTAGTAAGTTCTTTGTTCTTTGGTTTGTGAGTTTACTTTATTCTCTTCGCGTAGAGTTTAGAGTAATCATCGCTAGCGTAAACGTGGTGTTTGGGCTAGGATACTCATAGATATCCCCTGTCTAGCCGGATCCGTGGTTGTAGTGCGGAACGTGACAATTCCGTCGCTATCTTTGCAGTCCATAATCCCGTTAGCAGAATCGGTAGGGTTCATAGGCTCGGGTTAAGCATCCTCTGTGGTGTCTCTTATCCCGTGATCCTCCCCAATAGAGCAGTAGATCATCCTTGCTTAGGTTGGAACGAGAGTGCAGTCGTAGTCTTCTCTATACATCGCTCACATCAAATCACCTTGTTTGTAGCCTAAAGGATAGTAGCAATATATTTGGTTAGTCAGATGCACGCTTTCTCCTAGTGGTAAAATTATAAATACGATAACTCTGGATAACCTCCCGGGTGAAGTGCTCACCGATATCCGTGCGCTTGCGGATCATTCTCTGTCTGCGTTAACAAATATCAACACCTCTCCCTCCCACTCCTAAGCCCCGGCGAGCGCGGATCTGGAGGGGAGGCGAAGGTGCGGTGGCCAGATCTGGGCCTCACGCGGCGCGCGCTCGGTGGCGTGGCGCCGCACCCCGACGACCGAGCAATCCGGTGCTCCTTCCCCCTCTTCC
>JAHUYU010002674.1:0-18267 GCA_030439765.1 Tripidium arundinaceum | reverse complement strand
TCAGCGGGTTCAGCCGTTCAGCTTCTTTGTTCAAGATGATACTACGGCCCTGTTCGGCAGGCTGTTTTTTGGCTTATAAGCCGACTGTGGCTGATTTGCTGTGAGAGAAAAACACTGTTCCACGGCTGATAAGCCGTGCTGATAAGCTCAGCTGAACAGGGGGTACGTACTCAAAGCGAAAACGCAAAAGCATTTGTCCCCACTGAACAGCAGCTTCAGCTTCAGGTTCTGAAGTCGTCTGAACTGGATTACAGCAGCGCGCGCGCGCACACACTGTGACACTATCGTGTTGCCTCCCGCGTACGAAGCCGTCGCTTTCCCCCTTCGCTGCACGTTATTCCTGTCGCCTGAAATGCCTTTCTTTTTCCGCAAATTTGTCATGTGAACTGCAGAAAAGGTTTTATTAATGAATATAAAGATGGCTAAGAAATGAGGATTTTGTAAGTAAAGATGGAAATTGTGCGAGCTCTCCAAATAGTAAGCGCAGAACAATCTCGTAGGCCGCTGAACAAAATATATAATCGTTTCAAAAAAAAAGAAAGAATATAAAAAATAAAAATAAATGCGCTATAATATTTCCATATATATATATATATATATATATATATATATATATATATATATATATATATATATATATATATATAGGGCTACTTCTGTACTACGTATTTATATATATAATATAAAATTAAAGACGGCATGCACGACACGGATGCATGGTAGCCGGAAGGCGAAGCCGGCTACGAACTCTCCTCCTCTTTATAAATACCATCAATCACCGTGCCTGGTTAACGCTGCTCCATCTGTTTGCAAGCCGAAACCAGGCAGTGGAGTGGACACAACACACCACACCAAGGGGAAAAAAATATGGGAAAACAAAATCACTACTAGTACTCCGTTCCGTACTAGCACGCCCCTAACCCCCTCCTGCCTCTCACCAAGTAGGAGTGCTCGTCTCGCATCCCTCGGCCTCCGCATCATCGTCTTCCTCTCCCACCACCACCGCCGATCCACCCCCCCAAAAAGCCGAAGCCGACCTCCGCACGCCACCTGCTACCACCACAACTCCCGCTCCCACGCCGCCGCCCCCACGGCCGGCCGTTCGGAGGTGACCCGACTGACCTCGAGAGGGACGCACCAACACAGGACAGAGTTTGGTGAGGGAGATCAGAGACGTGACCTGCCCGGACCCGGAGAGCATTAGCCGGAATCCCATCCCAGGCGAGCCTTCTCTCTCCTCCTCGAACCAGGCGCAGGCGAGCCTCTCGCCTGCCCGCCTGCTGCTACCGCCAAAACGCCTCCTTTGTTGCCATCCGCCGATGCCGTAATCCGCCGCCCAAAGCTCTCCCTTTTCCCTCTCTCGCGCGCGCGTCCGCCCGCGGCCGCACTCCCTGGCCCTGCCTGCCCTGCCGTGGCGAGGCCAACCCCAATGCCTTTTAAACCCCTCCCCGTCCCCGCTCCCTCACTGATCCCCACCGCCTCCCAATGCCGCCCTCCTTCCCCTCCCTCCCGCTCCCGGAGGCCGCCGCCGCCGCCGCCCACGCCGCGCTGCTCGCGCTCGCCGCCCTCCTGCTCCTCCTCCGCGCCACGCGCGCGCTCGCCTCCCGCTGCGCCTCATGCCTCAAGGCGCCGCGCCGCCGCGGGGGCCCCGCCGTGGTCGTGGGCGCCGGCGCAGGCGGCGCCCTCGCGGCGACGACCGCCGGCGCCTGGCACAGGGCCGTGCTGGCGTCCTGCGCCTACGCCATGCTCGCGCAGGTCGCCGTGCTGAGCTACGAGGTGGCCGTGGCCGGCTCGCGCGTCGCGGCGGGGGCGCTGCTGCTGCCGGCCGTGCAGGCGGTGTCCTGGGCCGCGCTGCTCGCGCTCGCGTTGCAGGCCCGCGCCGTCGGCTGGGCCACGTTCCCGGCGCTGGTGCGGGTCTGGTGGGTGGTCTCCTTCGCGCTTTGCGTTGTCATTGCGTACGACGACTCCAGGCGCCTCATAGGCGACGGGGCTCGCGCTGTGGACTACGCGCACATGGTTGCCAACTTCGCGTCCATGCCGGCCCTCGGCTTCCTGTGCTTGGTTGGTGTCATGGGTTCCACAGGTTTGGAATTGGAGTTTATGGAGGATGAGAACGGTCTGCATGAGCCGCTGCTGCTCGGCAGACAACGCAGAGAGGCAGAAGAGGAGCTTGGGTGTCTGAGGGTCACTCCTTACAGCGATGCTGGGATCCTCAGCCTAGCAACATTGTCATGGCTTAGTCCTTTGCTCTCTGTTGGTGCGCAGCGGCCACTTGAGTTGGCTGACATACCCTTGCTGGCGCACAAGGACCGTGCAAAGTCATGCTATAAGGTGATGAGCGCTCACTACGAGCGCCAGCGGCTAGAACACCCTGGCAGGGAGCCATCACTGACATGGGCAATACTCAAGTCGTTCTGGCGAGAGGCCGCGGTCAATGGTACATTTGCTGCTGTCAACACAATCGTGTCATATGTTGGCCCTTACTTGATCAGCTATTTTGTGGACTATCTCAGTGGTAACATTGCTTTCCCCCATGAAGGTTACATCCTTGCCTCCATATTTTTTGTAGCAAAATTGCTTGAGACACTCACTGCCCGACAGTGGTACTTGGGTGTGGACATAATGGGAATCCATGTCAAGTCTGGGCTCACTGCCATGGTGTATAGGAAGGGTCTCCGACTGTCAAACGCCTCACGGCAGAGCCACACGAGTGGTGAGATTGTGAATTACATGGCTGTCGATGTGCAGCGTGTGGGGGACTATGCATGGTATTTTCATGACATCTGGATGCTTCCCCTGCAGATCATTCTTGCTCTCGCCATCCTGTACAAGAACGTCGGGATCGCCATGGTTTCAACATTGGTAGCAACTGCGTTATCGATCGCAGCCTCTGTTCCTGTGGCGAAGCTGCAGGAGCACTACCAAGATAAGTTGATGGCATCAAAAGATGAGCGCATGCGCAAGACTTCAGAGTGCTTGAAAAATATGAGGATTTTGAAGCTTCAGGCATGGGAGGATCGGTACCGCCTGCAGTTGGAAGAGATGAGGAACGTGGAATGCAGGTGGCTTCGGTGGGCTCTGTACTCACAGGCTGCAGTTACATTTGTTTTCTGGAGCTCTCCAATCTTTGTCGCAGTCATAACTTTCGGGACATGCATATTACTCGGTGGCCAGCTCACTGCAGGAGGGGTTCTTTCTGCTTTGGCAACGTTTAGGATCCTCCAAGAGCCTCTGAGGAACTTCCCGGATCTCATATCTATGATGGCACAGACAAGGGTGTCTTTGGACCGTCTGTCTCATTTTCTGCAGCAAGAAGAACTGCCAGATGATGCAACTATAAATGTTCCACAAAGTAGTACAGACAAGGCGATCGATATTGAGGATGGTGCATTCTCTTGGAACCCATACTCTCTGACCCCTACACTTTCTGATATACAGCTTAATGTAGTGAGAGGCATGAGAGTAGCAGTCTGTGGTGTCATTGGTTCTGGCAAATCAAGTCTACTATCGTCTATACTCGGGGAGATACCCAAATTATGTGGTCATGTAAGTATAAATACAAAAAGCCGACGCTAATTTCTATGTCAATTCTGTTACATTTACCTTCCTCCCATCTCCTATTTCAGGTCAGGATAAGTGGCACAGCAGCGTATGTACCTCAGACTGCCTGGATACAGTCTGGAAACATTGAGGAGAATATTCTATTTGGCAGTCCAATGGATAGACAACGTTACAAGAGAGTCATTGCAGCTTGCTGTCTGAAGAAAGATCTTGAGCTGCTCCAATATGGAGATCAGACTATTATTGGTGACAGAGGCATTAATTTGAGTGGAGGTCAGAAACAAAGAGTCCAGCTTGCTAGAGCACTCTACCAAGATGCTGATATTTATTTGCTTGATGATCCCTTCAGTGCTGTCGATGCTCATACTGGGAGCGAACTGTTTAAGGTTGGTACTGCTGTTGCCTTATTCTATTTGTTTCTAAGCTGTTTCTGTTGCATAACACGTCTGCTTCTGTGTTGCAGGAGTATATATTGAGCGCACTAGCAACCAAAACAGTAATCTATGTAACCCATCTTGCAAAAGGAGGTGGAGTTCTCAAAATTTTTAGACTGTCCTATACCAATTTTCTAAATGTCAAGAAAAAAAAAGAACAGCTTGTGATATTAAACCAAAAATATAGGTTAAAATGTAATGTCTGGTGATCACAGCATTTACCTGCATCCACATGCATGCAATAGCCATGGGAACTATAAGAATCAGAACTTGCCATGTGACTTTGCTCATGACAGCAACAATTCCAAGGAGTTGAATTGTCGTTGATGCAAATCCACCAAGTCTGAACGCTATATCAAGGTCCACAACACTTTGATCTACAGAAACCTGATATAAAGTATGAATGAGGAGGAAGCACATATTACAAACTTATATTAGCATGGCCAAGAGCAAGACTTACTCGGTTCAAAATCCGACCAGATGGTGTGGTGTCAAAGAATGACATTGGAGCTCGAAAGACACACCTAAGCATTTTTATAAAAAGCTTCTGGGCAGCTGCTAAACCAAACGTAGCCACAAGAAGGCTTCTCACAAACACAAATAATGAACTCCCAAAAGCAAGGGACATATAAACAACCAGAAGGACCACGCTATCTGTCTTGGGTGCATCTCCTTCTGTTTGTGGGTTTGCCCACGCCATCCACCAGTTGCTCGCAATCTGAAGAACTTGGAACATGGTTTGAGCCAAGATAATTAGCGGTATCAGTGTACCTTTGTAAGCTTCCCCCATGTATGACAAATAAACTTTTGAGCTCACTCTTCCACGTTCCCTTTCCTCCTCCTGAACAGTACGCTTCTTCTTACGCTCTTCTTTCTTCTTTTTTTCCTTAATTCCCCGTGCATTAGATGGTTGACCATTTTCGCACACCTTGTTTTTCAGGTTATCAATATTACTAATACTTGGTGTCAATCTTTTGTTGGGAATAGAAGAAGAAACTGTATCACTATCGGAATCTTCAAAGATGTCCATGGTTTCAATAGCTTCCTTATGAGCAGAAACCAGAGCATTGAAATCAGTTCCAGCTTGCAGAAGATCATCATACTTTCCAGCTTGTGTGATATGTCCATCCTTAAGAACCTGTAACAAGACAGAAGCATGAAAGAGAGATTAATACAGGCCTATTAGTCTATCCTGAAGATAACTAGCTCTCATGTAGAGGTCACATACATGGTTAGCTTCCAAAAGAAAAAGATGGACCAATAGGATATTGGCATATTGCAGACAACGACTCAATATGATGATGAAAATGAAAAGCATACCCATAAGCATTACTAGAAATAACATACATATCAATATGAAAATATGGTTGCCGCTTACCAATATCAGGTCAGCAGCTGGTAGAAACTCAACTTGATGGGTTACATAGATTACTGTTTTGGTTGCTAGTGCGCTCAATATATACTCCTGCAACACAGAAGCAGACGTGTTATGCAACAGAAACAGCTTAGAAACAAATAGAATAAGGCAACAGCAGTACCAACCTTAAACAGTTCGCTCCCAGTATGAGCATCGACAGCACTGAAGGGATCATCAAGCAAATAAATATCAGCATCTTGGTAGAGTGCTCTAGCAAGCTGGACTCTTTGTTTCTGACCTCCACTCAAATTAATGCCTCTGTCACCAATAATAGTCTGATCTCCATATTGGAGCAGCTCAAGATCTTTCTTCAGACAGCAAGCTGCAATGACTCTCTTGTAACGTTGTCTATCCATTGGACTGCCAAATAGAATATTCTCCTCAATGTTTCCAGACTGTATCCAGGCAGTCTGAGGTACATACGCTGCTGTGCCACTTATCCTGACCTGAAATAGGAGATGGGAGGAAGGTAAATGTAACAGAATTGACATAGAAATTAGCGTCGGCTTTTTGTATTTATACTTACATGACCACATAATTTGGGTATCTCCCCGAGTATAGACGATAGTAGACTTGATTTGCCAGAACCAATGACACCACAGACTGCTACTCTCATGCCTCTCACTACATTAAGCTGTATATCAGAAAGTGTAGGGGTCAGAGAGTATGGGTTCCAAGAGAATGCACCATCCTCAATATCGATCGCCTTGTCTGTACTACTTTGTGGAACATTTATAGTTGCATCATCTGGCAGTTCTTCTTGCTGCAGAAAATGAGACAGACGGTCCAAAGACACCCTTGTCTGTGCCATCATAGATATGAGATCCGGGAAGTTCCTCAGAGGCTCTTGGAGGATCCTAAACGTTGCCAAAGCAGAAAGAACCCCTCCTGCAGTGAGCTGGCCACCGAGTAATATGCATGTCCCGAAAGTTATGACTGCGACAAAGATTGGAGAGCTCCAGAAAACAAATGTAACTGCAGCCTGTGAGTACAGAGCCCACCGAAGCCACCTGCATTCCACGTTCCTCATCTCTTCCAACTGCAGGCGGTACCGATCCTCCCATGCCTGAAGCTTCAAAATCCTCATATTTTTCAAGCACTCTGAAGTCTTGCGCATGCGCTCATCTTTTGATGCCATCAACTTATCTTGGTAGTGCTCCTGCAGCTTCGCCACAGGAACAGAGGCTGCGATCGATAACGCAGTTGCTACCAATGTTGAAACCATGGCGATCCCGACGTTCTTGTACAGGATGGCGAGAGCAAGAATGATCTGCAGGGGAAGCATCCAGATGTCATGAAAATACCATGCATAGTCCCCCACACGCTGCACATCGACAGCCATGTAATTCACAATCTCACCACTCGTGTGGCTCTGCCGTGAGGCGTTTGACAGTCGGAGACCCTTCCTATACACCATGGCAGTGAGCCCAGACTTGACATGGATTCCCATTATGTCCACACCCAAGTACCACTGTCGGGCAGTGAGTGTCTCAAGCAATTTTGCTACAAAAAATATGGAGGCAAGGATGTAACCTTCATGGGGGAAAGCAATGTTACCACTGAGATAGTCCACAAAATAGCTGATCAAGTAAGGGCCAACATATGACACGATTGTGTTGACAGCAGCAAATGTACCATTGACCGCGGCCTCTCGCCAGAACGACTTGAGTATTGCCCATGTCAGTGATGGCTCCCTGCCAGGGTGTTCTAGCCGCTGGCGCTCGTAGTGAGCGCTCATCACCTTATAGCATGACTTTGCACGGTCCTTGTGCGCCAGCAAGGGTATGTCAGCCAACTCAAGTGGCCGCTGCGCACCAACAGAGAGCAAAGGACTAAGCCATGACAATGTTGCTAGGCTGAGGATCCCAGCATCGCTGTAAGGAGTGACCCTCAGACACCCAAGCTCCTCTTCTGCCTCTCTGCGTTGTCTGCCGAGCAGCAGCGGCTCATGCAGACCGTTCTCATCCTCCATAAACTCCAATTCCAAACCTGTGGAACCCATGACACCAACCAAGCACAGGAAGCCGAGGGCCGGCATGGACGCGAAGTTGGCAACCATGTGCGCGTAGTCCACAGCGCGAGCCCCGTCGCCTATGAGGCGCCTGGAGTCGTCGTACGCAATGACAACGCAAAGCGCGAAGGAGACCACCCACCAGACCCGCACCAGCGCCGGGAACGTGGCCCAGCCGACGGCGCGGGCCTGCAACGCGAGCGCGAGCAGCGCGGCCCAGGACACCGCCTGCACGGCCGGCAGCAGCAGCGCCCCCGCCGCGACGCGCGAGCCGGCCACGGCCACCTCGTAGCTCAGCACGGCGACCTGCGCGAGCATGGCGTAGGCGCAGGACGCCAGCACGGCCCTGTGCCAGGCGCCGGCGGTCGTCGCCGCGAGGGCGCCGCCTGCGCCGGCGCCCACGACCACGGCGGGGCCCCCGCGGCGGCGCGGCGCCTTGAGGCATGAGGCGCAGCGGGAGGCGAGCGCGCGCGTGGCGCGGAGGAGGAGCAGGAGGGCGGCGAGCGCGAGCAGCGCGGCGTGGGCGGCGGCGGCGGCGGCCTCCGGGAGCGGGAGGGAGGGGAAGGAGGGCGGCATTGGGAGGCGGTGGGGATCAGTGAGGGAGCGGGGACGGGGAGGGGTTTAAAAGGCATTGGGGTTGGCCTCGCCACGGCAGGGCAGGCAGGGCCAGGGAGTGCGGCCGCGGGCGGACGCGCGCGCGAGAGAGGGAAAAGGGAGAGCTTTGGGCGGCGGATTACGGCATCGGCGGATGGCAACAAAGGAGGCGTTTTGGCGGTAGCAGCAGGCGGGCAGGCGAGAGGCTCGCCTGCGCCTGGTTCGAGGAGGAGAGAGAAGGCTCGCCTGGGATGGGATTCCGGCTAATGCTCTCCGGGTCCGGGCAGGTCACGTCTCTGATCTCCCTCACCAAACTCTGTCCTGTGTTGGTGCGTCCCTCTCGAGGTCAGTCGGGTCACCTCCGAACGGCCGGCCGTGGGGGCGGCGGCGTGGGAGCGGGAGTTGTGGTGGTAGCAGGTGGCGTGCGGAGGTCGGCTTCGGCTTTTTGGGGGGGTGGATCGGCGGTGGTGGTGGGAGAGGAAGACGATGATGCGGAGGCCGAGGGATGCGAGACGAGCACTCCTACTTGGTGAGAGGCAGGAGGGGGTTAGGGGCGTGCTAGTACGGAACGGAGTACTAGTAGTGATTTTGTTTTCCCATATTTTTTTCCCCTTGGTGTGGTGTGTTGTGTCCACTCCACTGCCTGGTTTCGGCTTGCAAACAGATGGAGCAGCGTTAACCAGGCACGGTGATTGATGGTATTTATAAAGAGGAGGAGAGTTCGTAGCCGGCTTCGCCTTCCGGCTACCATGCATCCGTGTCGTGCATGCCGTCTTTAATTTTATATTATATATATAAATACGTAGTACAGAAGTAGCCCTATATATATATATATATATATATATATATATATATATATATATATATATATATATATATATATATGGAAATATTATAGCGCATTTATTTTTATTTTTTATATTCTTTCTTTTTTTTTGAAACGATTATATATTTTGTTCAGCGGCCTACGAGATTGTTCTGCGCTTACTATTTGGAGAGCTCGCACAATTTCCATCTTTACTTACAAAATCCTCATTTCTTAGCCATCTTTATATTCATTAATAAAACCTTTTCTGCAGTTCACATGACAAATTTGCGGAAAAAGAAAGGCATTTCAGGCGACAGGAATAACGTGCAGCGAAGGGGGAAAGCGACGGCTTCGTACGCGGGAGGCAACACGATAGTGTCACAGTGTGTGCGCGCGCGCGCTGCTGTAATCCAGTTCAGACGACTTCAGAACCTGAAGCTGAAGCTGCTGTTCAGTGGGGACAAATGCTTTTGCGTTTTCGCTTTGAGTACGTACCCCCTGTTCAGCTGAGCTTATCAGCACGGCTTATCAGCCGTGGAACAGTGTTTTTCTCTCACAGCAAATCAGCCACAGTCGGCTTATAAGCCAAAAACAGCCTGCCGAACAGGGCCGTAGTATCATCTTGAACAAAGAAGCTGAACGGCTGAACCCGCTGAACTCCGTCCACCTAAAATTCTTGGCATTCGCAGATTGGAACAGACTGAGTCTGGGTACGCATGGCAATGACTGGCAACACGCCAACCCAGCGACGAGACGAAAACCACCGTTGTCGTGCATGCGTCTGGGGGCTGGGCCGGGGCCGGGGCCGTCACTCGGATGATACGCGGCCGTGGCTGCTGGTAACTCAACAGTGACGGTGGTACTTGCATCACCGCATACAGTACGTCCGAGAAGCCGACGAGGCCAGCAGAAAGATGCTCCTCTCCGTCTCCCTCCCGGCGAGGCGATGCAGACAAAATAAGCAAACAAACGCCGTGCAGGAGCGGACCAACGCTAGAGCGGGGTGGGTAGGTTTGCCGCGACGTGGCACATGCATGGGGAGGACACACGCAGCGCGGCGGCACGAGCCACGAGGGGCCGGCCGGCGGCCGGGACGGGAGGGAATATCGCGTGGCCCCACCCGGTTCGGCGGCAAATGCGCCGTGATATCTTATGATATCAGCGGTCCGCGTCAGTGGCGACTGAGCACGCCCGGGGGTCGTCGGATCGGGGACCCTGGTCGTGGCCGGAGTCGGCGGCGCATGCATGTGTCATGTGTGCGCCGGACGTCCGCCCGGCGGGGGGGTTTATCCCGGGGGAATGTCTCGAGCTGGCGCGGATTCTCGCACCGCGGACCGCACTAGAAAAAGGTACGTACCTGGCGGTGGCGGTTGACGCCGTTCCCTTCCCCGGCTCAATTAATGCAGCATAGTAGTAATCTTGATCTAGTTGGTTACGTAGTACGAGTACTAATTAAATTAGCTCGGAGGGGCACTCGATCTGATGCCGACCACCGGTCATCGGACCAGCAGTGAGCAACTGGACAGCCTTGTATAATCGATGGTCGACCTCTCGGTATGGGCACCTATGATTTCCGACGCAGATCCGCCAACTCGTGGCGTGTGGTTGCTGATTGCGTAATTAACGTTCCGGAGCCTCACCCCAGCTCGCTCACTACTGACCGTGCAATGCAATTGCAACAAAAGCACGGAATTTGATAAAGCTGAGACCTACGTACAGAGGGAACGAACGAGTGGTGCGTGCGTGAGCCGTGCTGCTGCCTAGGACCGACGCGTTTGCTTTGGCGAATTGGCGTAGCGTAATGCATGGGCCAGGGCTATGGGGGGTGACGGAGCAGGCACTGCCGGCGGTGCGCGCGTCGCCTGGGACCTGGGGGATGGATGGGTCCGACCGGGGGCACGGCATCGGCATTGGTCCCGTGTGTGTGCCCGTCCTAGTTGGATCATCATGGATCCATATGCATCCGATGAGATAAGATTGCATGACAATAGCAATGCTTTTGACGTGAGTGCTCCGTTACGCAACGCTCGCGATGATCTCACATTTGTTAGACTGCCGTAACTGGAAAAAAGACTAATATTGGTCGCGACGAAAGCCTATCTAATAAGGCGGTGAATTTGTGTGTGCGGCATCACAGAGCGCGTGGCAGTGCGGTGCTTAGGTCTCAGGCCTTGGTCGTTGATGGAGGCATGACCAGGGCATGCCCACTGAGCACAGCGCAAGTTGCCCGGCCACATCGATCGATCGCTCGCTGGGTTGCGTTGCGTCCCGGCAAAAGGTTGCCGATCCATCACCAGCCAATGCCCGCGGCATCGACTGTACTGTTGTTCCGTCTCCATCGTCTTTCGAATCGCGGCCGTCGTCGGCGCGTCCGCGACATGGCTCATGGACGCCGAATTCTGGCGCGTGCATGAGACGTCGCGCTCCGGATGCCGCGCACGCACTGCGGTGGATCCGGCCTGCCCCGCCGCGGCGCCACTGGCACCGTCCGTCCGCTCGGTCGGGTCGTCGCCACTCTCCGCCCACACGGACCAATCCAGCGGCCCCAGCGTAGCATCTAGCTAGCGAGGGAGGGTAAACTACTGCTACTACTAGTCGTTTTCAGTGAGTACATAGGAGCGGAGCTCGGCTAAGGTGGCACTAGATCAGGTGCAGCTGGAATGCTAGTTCAACACAATTGCTACACATTGCGTCTAGTGCTCTAGCTACTACTGGGCTACTCTGCATGTGCATCGACGACGTGCGCACGATGCATGGTCAGGATCCCAAGGAATATCTGGTGTAAAAGGTCGCGATAGACAATAGTTATTCTAACTTATATAAGCACGAGTTTATATGTATAAGTCCAGACAGAAGAAACTCTGCATCGTATAGATATAGATTGGCGTCCTTCCAACAGGGGCATCAAATGCCGATCCGCGCTGCCTTCGACACACATGCACCGATGGATGCACGATGCTCGATGCATGTACCTTGCTTTCACGCATGTGCTAGATCTGCTTCACCGTAGTGCAGTGGCACACCAACCACTCTGCCATGCCTGCACGAGTGCGGATGAGCTTCCTTTCTTTTCTTCCCGGCTCCACTTGTGCCAAGCAGAAGCAGCAGCAGGCAAGCACGGACCCTTTGCTCTCGATGGAGCCACCGGGGAAAGCGCGGCAGGAGCGTCCCCGCCTCCCCATTCGTGTCGGCGGTCATGCATGCATCAGCCTGTGCACCACACCACACCACACCACAGACCACACTAGCTGACACACCCAGAAAATGAGAGAAAATTAAAGCAGCCGGCCGGCCAGTGCCGTCTCGGACTGCTGCTGCTCGCTTATCATGTCGGCCCACTACTACTAGGAGCTCTGCACTCTGCTGCCGCGACGATGCCACCGCTGGAAACCACGACGGAGCCCTGCCGTTTGCTGGTCGGTCGATCCAGTCCAACTACTACTCGCCGGCCGGCCGGCCGGCCGGCGCCGCTAGCATTTCGTCGACGCGCGCTGTGCACCGCGTGCATTATTATTGCCTTCGCGTGGAAGGAATTAGCAAAGGCGTGCCCTGCACTAGCAGCTGCTAGCTTTTTTATACTGCATGCCATGTTCTTTTTTGGTATTTCTTCCTTGCTGGCCTTCCTTTTGCAGCAGGGGTCTTTAATCAAAGTTGCCTAATAAGCATGCAAGAAAGAAAGAAAGAGCATATATGGTGGCAGTGCAAGATTAAAGCGTCTGATGGTATGTAGTATGTGGATGGAACGACGCCAGCTTTTGTGGAAGTCCACTGGTTTCATTCGTTCGCTCGATGCACTGGGCACGCATGAGGCCACGACAGGCGGTCGTCGTTGCATGTTTATTTCAAGCGTTGCGCGGTGGTGCGTGGTGAGGATGGGCAATAGACGCCATGACGACCTTTTACACCAGATATTCCTTGGGATCCTGACCATGCATCGTGCGCACGTCGTCGATGCACATGCAGAGTAGCCCAGTAGTAGCTAGAGCACTAGACGCAATGTGTAGCAATTGTGTTGAACTAGCATTCCAGCTGCACCTGATCTAGTGCCACCAGCCGAGCTCCGCTCCTATGTACTCACTGAAAACGACTAGTAGTAGCAGTAGTTTACCCTCCCTCGCTAGCTAGATGCTACGCTGGGGCCGCTGGATTGGTCCGTGTGGGCGGAGAGTGGCGACGACCCGACCGAGCGGACGGACGGTGCCAGTTGGCGCCGCGGCGGGGCAGGCCGGATCCACCGCAGTGCGTGCGCGGCATCCGGAGCGCGACGTCTCATGCACGCGCCAGAATTCGGCGTCCATGAGCCATGTCGCGGACGCGCCGACGACGGCCGCGATTCGAAAGACGATGGAGACGGAACAACAGTACAGTCGATGCCGCGGGCATTGGCTGGTGATGGATCGGCAACCTTTTGCCGGGACGCAACGCAACCCAGCGAGCGATCGATCGATGTGGCCGGGCAACTTGCGCTGTGCTCAGTGGGCATGCCCTGGTCATGCCTCCATCAACGACCAAGGCCTGAGACCTAAGCACCGCACTGCCACGCGCTCTGTGATGCCGCACACACAAATTCACCGCCTTATTAGATAGGCTTTCGTCGCGACCATATTAGTCTTTTTTCCAGTTACGGCAGTCTAACAAATGTGAGATCATCGCGAGCGTTGCGTAACGGAGCACTCACGTCAAAAGCATTGCTATTGTCATGCAATCTTATCTCATCGGATGCATATGGATCCATGATGATCCAACTAGGACGGGCACACACACGGGACCAATGCCGATGCCGTGCCCCCGGTCGGACCCATCCATCCCCCAGGTCCCAGGCGACGCGCGCACCGCCGGCAGTGCCTGCTCCGTCACCCCCCATAGCCCTGGCCCATGCATTACGCTACGCCAATTCGCCAAAGCAAACGCGTCGGTCCTAGGCAGCAGCACGGCTCACGCACGCACCACTCGTTCGTTCCCTCTGTACGTAGGTCTCAGCTTTATCAAATTCCGTGCTTTTGTTGCAATTGCATTGCACGGTCAGTAGTGAGCGAGCTGGGGTGAGGCTCCGGAACGTTAATTACGCAATCAGCAACCACACGCCACGAGTTGGCGGATCTGCGTCGGAAATCATAGGTGCCCATACCGAGAGGTCGACCATCGATTATACAAGGCTGTCCAGTTGCTCACTGCTGGTCCGATGACCGGTGGTCGGCATCAGATCGAGTGCCCCTCCGAGCTAATTTAATTAGTACTCGTACTACGTAACCAACTAGATCAAGATTACTACTATGCTGCATTAATTGAGCCGGGGAAGGGAACGGCGTCAACCGCCACCGCCAGGTACGTACCTTTTTCTAGTGCGGTCCGCGGTGCGAGAATCCGCGCCAGCTCGAGACATTCCCCCGGGATAAACCCCCCCGCCGGGCGGACGTCCGGCGCACACATGACACATGCATGCGCCGCCGACTCCGGCCACGACCAGGGTCCCCGATCCGACGACCCCCGGGCGTGCTCAGTCGCCACTGACGCGGACCGCTGATATCATAAGATATCACGGCGCATTTGCCGCCGAACCGGGTGGGGCCACGCGATATTCCCTCCCGTCCCGGCCGCCGGCCGGCCCCTCGTGGCTCGTGCCGCCGCGCTGCGTGTGTCCTCCCCATGCATGTGCCACGTCGCGGCAAACCTACCCACCCCGCTCTAGCGTTGGTCCGCTCCTGCACGGCGTTTGTTTGCTTATTTTGTCTGCATCGCCTCGCCGGGAGGGAGACGGAGAGGAGCATCTTTCTGCTGGCCTCGTCGGCTTCTCGGACGTACTGTATGCGGTGATGCAAGTACCACCGTCACTGTTGAGTTACCAGCAGCCACGGCCGCGTATCATCCGAGTGACGGCCCCGGCCCCGGCCCAGCCCCCAGACGCATGCACGACAACGGTGGTTTTCGTCTCGTCGCTGGGTTGGCGTGTTGCCAGTCATTGCCATGCGTACCCAGACTCAGTCTGTTCCAATCTGCGAATGCCAAGAATTTTAGGTGGACGGAGTTCAGCGGGTTCAGCCGTTCAGCTTCTTTGTTCAAGATGATACTACGGCCCTGTTCGGCAGGCTGTTTTTTGGCTTATAAGCCGACTGTGGCTGATTTGCTGTGAGAGAAAAACACTGTTCCACGGCTGATAAGCCGTGCTGATAAGCTCAGCTGAACAGGGGGTACGTACTCAAAGCGAAAACGCAAAAGCATTTGTCCCCACTGAACAGCAGCTTCAGCTTCAGGTTCTGAAGTCGTCTGAACTGGATTACAGCAGCGCGCGCGCGCACACACTGTGACACTATCGTGTTGCCTCCCGCGTACGAAGCCGTCGCTTTCCCCCTTCGCTGCACGTTATTCCTGTCGCCTGAAATGCCTTTCTTTTTCCGCAAATTTGTCATGTGAACTGCAGAAAAGGTTTTATTAATGAATATAAAGATGGCTAAGAAATGAGGATTTTGTAAGTAAAGATGGAAATTGTGCGAGCTCTCCAAATAGTAAGCGCAGAACAATCTCGTAGGCCGCTGAACAAAATATATAATCGTTTCAAAAAAAAAGAAAGAATATAAAAAATAAAAATAAATGCGCTATAATATTTCCATATATATATATATATATATATATATATATATATATATATATATATATATATATATATATATATATAGGGCTACTTCTGTACTACGTATTTATATATATAATATAAAATTAAAGACGGCATGCACGACACGGATGCATGGTAGCCGGAAGGCGAAGCCGGCTACGAACTCTCCTCCTCTTTATAAATACCATCAATCACCGTGCCTGGTTAACGCTGCTCCATCTGTTTGCAAGCCGAAACCAGGCAGTGGAGTGGACACAACACACCACACCAAGGGGAAAAAAATATGGGAAAACAAAATCACTACTAGTACTCCGTTCTGTACTAGCACGCCCCTAACCCCCTCCTGCCTCTCACCAAGTAGGAGTGCTCGTCTCGCATCCCTCGGCCTCCGCATCATCGTCTTCCTCTCCCACCACCACCGCCGATCCACCCCCCCAAAAAGCCGAAGCCGACCTCCGCACGCCACCTGCTACCACCACAACTCCCGCTCCCACGCCGCCGCCCCCACGGCCGGCCGTTCGGAGGTGACCCGACTGACCTCGAGAGGGACGCACCAACACAGGACAGAGTTTGGTGAGGGAGATCAGAGACGTGACCTGCCCGGACCCGGAGAGCATTAGCCGGAATCCCATCCCAGGCGAGCCTTCTCTCTCCTCCTCGAACCAGGCGCAGGCGAGCCTCTCGCCTGCCCGCCTGCTGCTACCGCCAAAACGCCTCCTTTGTTGCCATCTTTATATTCATTAATAAAACCTTTTCTGCAGTTCACATGACAAATTTGCGGAAAAAGAAAGGCATTTCAGGCGACAGGAATAACGTGCAGCGAAGGGGGAAAGCGACGGCTTCGTACGCGGGAGGCAACACGATAGTGTCACAGTGTGTGCGCGCGCGCGCTGCTGTAATCCAGTTCAGACGACTTCAGAACCTGAAGCTGAAGCTGCTGTTCAGTGGGGACAAATGCTTTTGCGTTTTCGCTTTGAGTACGTACCCCCTGTTCAGCTGAGCTTATCAGCACGGCTTATCAGCCGTGGAACAGTGTTTTTCTCTCACAGCAAATCAGCCACAGTCGGCTTATAAGCCAAAAAACAGCCTGCCGAACAGGGCCGTAGTATCATCTTGAACAAAGAAGCTGAACGGCTGAACCCGCTGAACTCCGTCCACCTAAAATTCTTGGCATTCGCAGATTGGAACAGACTGAGTCTGGGTACGCATGGCAATGACTGGCAACACGCCAACCCAGCGACGAGACGAAAACCACCGTTGTCGTGCATGCGTCTGGGGGCTGGGCCGGGGCCGGGGCCGTCACTCGGATGATACGCGGCCGTGGCTGCTGGTAACTCAACAGTGACGGTGGTACTTGCATCACCGCATACAGTACGTCCGAGAAGCCGACGAGGCCAGCAGAAAGATGCTCCTCTCCGTCTCCCTCCCGGCGAGGCGATGCAGACAAAATAAGCAAACAAACGCCGTGCAGGAGCGGACCAACGCTAGAGCGGGGTGGGTAGGTTTGCCGCGACGTGGCACATGCATGGGGAGGACACACGCAGCGCGGCGGCACGAGCCACGAGGGGCCGGCCGGCGGCCGGGACGGGAGGGAATATCGCGTGGCCCCACCCGGTTCGGCGGCAAATGCGCCGTGATATCTTATGATATCAGCGGTCCGCGTCAGTGGCGACTGAGCACGCCCGGGGGTCGTCGGATCGGGGACCCTGGTCGTGGCCGGAGTCGGCGGCGCATGCATGTGTCATGTGTGCGCCGGACGTCCGCCCGGCGGGGGGGTTTATCCCGGGGGAATGTCTCGAGCTGGCGCGGATTCTCGCACCGCGGACCGCACTAGAAAAAGGTACGTACCTGGCGGTGGCGGTTGACGCCGTTCCCTTCCCCGGCTCAATTAATGCAGCATAGTAGTAATCTTGATCTAGTTGGTTACGTAGTACGAGTACTAATTAAATTAGCTCGGAGGGGCACTCGATCTGATGCCGACCACCGGTCATCGGACCAGCAGTGAGCAACTGGACAGCCTTGTATAATCGATGGTCGACCTCTCGGTATGGGCACCTATGATTTCCGACGCAGATCCGCCAACTCGTGGCGTGTGGTTGCTGATTGCGTAATTAACGTTCCGGAGCCTCACCCCAGCTCGCTCACTACTGACCGTGCAATGCAATTGCAACAAAAGCACGGAATTTGATAAAGCTGAGACCTACGTACAGAGGGAACGAACGAGTGGTGCGTGCGTGAGCCGTGCTGCTGCCTAGGACCGACGCGTTTGCTTTGGCGAATTGGCGTAGCGTAATGCATGGGCCAGGGCTATGGGGGGTGACGGAGCAGGCACTGCCGGCGGTGCGCGCGTCGCCTGGGACCTGGGGGATGGATGGGTCCGACCGGGGGCACGGCATCGGCATTGGTCCCGTGTGTGTGCCCGTCCTAGTTGGATCATCATGGATCCATATGCATCCGATGAGATAAGATTGCATGACAATAGCAATGCTTTTGACGTGAGTGCTCCGTTACGCAACGCTCGCGATGATCTCACATTTGTTAGACTGCCGTAACTGGAAAAAAGACTAATATTGGTCGCGACGAAAGCCTATCTAATAAGGCGGTGAATTTGTGTGTGCGGCATCACAGAGCGCGTGGCAGTGCGGTGCTTAGGTCTCAGGCCTTGGTCGTTGATGGAGGCATGACCAGGGCATGCCCACTGAGCACAGCGCAAGTTGCCCGGCCACATCGATCGATCGCTCGCTGGGTTGCGTTGCGTCCCGGCAAAAGGTTGCCGATCCATCACCAGCCAATGCCCGCGGCATCGACTGTACTGTTGTTCCGTCTCCATCG
>JAHUYU010002680.1:0-18109 GCA_030439765.1 Tripidium arundinaceum | reverse complement strand
CATTGTCGGGTGCTCCTAGCAATGAAGGTTGAATAATGCAGGAGGACACTAGGGCATACGCCAACACAAGAACAGGCACACCAAATTCCAAATCTTCGGCCGCGCATTTCACTCAACCACTCCCCGGCGGATGCTTTGCCGCCGTTGGCTCTTTGGCCCCCTCTTTGGTAGTTGCTTTGCTACCGAGAGCATGCTGGCCCACTTCTTGGCAGATACTCGGCCGCCATGGCTTCGTTGGCGGATGCTTTGCTGCCGGTGCTGCTAGATGCTTGTCTGTCTACTCTGGGTGGATACGCGTTGTTGTATCCTTTTCTTGTAGGCTCAGTTGGTAGGTTTTAGGTGTTGAGGTAGTCGCTCTCTTTTCTTCTTTTTCTGTCCTTAAGTTTTATTCCAGGTCACTCGCCACTAACTTGGTGGTGTGTAATCTGTGTTATGAGGGTTCTCTCGTAGCTGCGTCGTGTAATTCTTCTTCTTAATGAAAAATGGGCTATATTCTCCGGTCGCGAAAAAAAAGAACTGAATTTATCCAGATTCGAAATTCCTCCAAAATTATGAGGAACCGATGATGTTGACCTTGACATGTTCTCGAACTGAAGAAGCATGGTAATATTTTTGACGTAGTTACTATATAACGTGAAATGCGGACCTGTCCTGAAGAAAATGTGACCACCAGCTGCTGAAAGATGAATACATCGAACAATGACGCAGAGTCAGTACGTACTTAGCTGTGCATTATTGAAAATAAAAATCAGAAGCCCTGTTCGGCTGGTAGTTTTTCGGCTGATTCCGGCTGATTCAATAGTATTTCTGTAAGAGAATAAGCTGAAGTATGGCTGATAAGTTCAAGCGAATAGGAGGATACGTACTTTATCTATCTAGAAAGATCAAGTTGCAGCACAAAATAATAGTAGTACCTAGAAGACGGAACTGTTAACACAGCCACATGGACAATAATACCAACAAGTAGTGTTCATGCGACAGAAGTATATACGATTTGCCTTTTTCTCAAACAAAGGAAGTACAAAAGGAATCAAATAATTTTGCTTGGTAGCTCAAAGATTATACAGTAAAATATAAGGCAGAAATGAAAACTCATATCTGGTTACTTCTTATGGGTATGAAGATTCATACCCTCTCATCACTTCAAGAATGTTGGAGGCAAAAGACTAATCGAACCATTCAAATCTCCATACAGATGTACATCAAACGAGATTCACACTGTTCTGTATCTATAGGCAACACCTCATATATATATCAGAAACGCCTGATGAGAAGAACAACCACACACTGGAGTATTTATACATCGATGTTATCATGTTATTGGCTCTAGGAATACAGGAGCTCCTGTTGTTTGAAAAAATATGTATACATCAACCTCCTGGGGGACCAACGTAACATGAAGAAAATACAACTCGCATGTATATACTGGATCTTGTCCGGAAGCTCTCCAAACCTTTGAAGCAGGTCTGGCACCACAAAAATTATCCTCAAACCTAGAAAAGGTAACCTAGAAATAAGTAATAGATATCTGAAAACAAGAATAGTCAATACAGATATGGGAGTAAGTTTGCACCAACTTTGTGAGTACCATGCTCTAGAAAACCATTGAGCACCGTACCAGCAATCCATATGCAAGCATAGAGAGACGGAGAGGAAGAAAAATTGAACACGAAGAAGCCGAGAGAGAGAGCGCGCGCGAGAAACCGGAGAGAGGAGAGAGAAAGCGAAGATTCTCCCAATCAAAAGGTAATGATGAAAACTTTCATCACCTGCCAGATACACTGCGGAAAGAGGTGTCAAAGCAGGCCATCATTACACCAATCTTGCTGCTCCTCGATTCGCGACAAACAAGCAAACAAAAAGGCACAGTGGAGTAATAAGATCCAGGAGTGGAAGTACAGTACTAGTCCACATCATACTAAGAACAACCAAGAATCTCACGAACACTCTAGCTAACAAGTATTTCAAAATCAAAGAACACGGCGGCAGAGAGTCGGACCTACAGCTGTGGCCGCTGTTGGAGACGCGGGCAGGCATGGGAGCCGTCCATCACGATCATGACGGACGCGAGGGGGAGCAGGGAGGTGAAACCCTAGCTGTGACGAGGGGGAAAGATATGAAGCTATTTGCTTTGAGTGGAATGTTGTCTGGTTCAAGGTCTCGCTTGCGATTTGAGGATGATCCATGCATGTGTAGTTTTTATTCCTTGAATATGTGAGATCTCGGACCAGGCTTCATTCCCCTCAGCAATAGCTTCAAATGATATCGCAAAAAGTTAGGAGCTAGTACTATATAAATTTGTTCTGGTTCTTTGATTTTGAAATACTTGTTAGCTAGAGTGTTCGTGAGATTCTTGGTTGTTCTTAGTATGATGTGGACTAGTACTGTACTTCCACTCCTGGATCTTATTACTCCACTGTGCCTTTTTGTTTGCTTGTTTGTCGCGAATCGAGGAGCAGCAAGATTGGTGTAATGATGGCCTGCTTTGACACCTCTTTCCGCAGTGTATCTGGCAGGTGATGAAAGTTTTCATCATTACCTTTTGATTGGGAGAATCTTCGCTTTCTCTCTCCTCTCTCCGGTTTCTCGCGCGCGCTCTCTCTCTCGGCTTCTTCGTGTTCAATTTTTCTTCCTCTCCGTCTCTCTATGCTTGCATATGGATTGCTGGTACGGTGCTCAATGGTTTTCTAGAGCATGGTACTCACAAAGTTGGTGCAAACTTACTCCCATATCTGTATTGACTATTCTTGTTTTCAGATATCTATTACTTATTTCTAGGTTACCTTTTCTAGGTTTGAGGATAATTTTTGTGGTGCCAGACCTGCTTCAAAGGTTTGGAGAGCTTCCGGACAAGATCCAGTATATACATGCGAGTTGTATTTTCTTCATGTTACGTTGGTCCCCCAGGAGGTTGATGTATACATATTTTTTCAAACAACAGGAGCTCCTGTATTCCTAGAGCCAATAACATGATAACATCGATGTATAAATACTCCAGTGTGTGGTTGTTCTTCTCATCAGGCGTTTCTGATATATATATGAGGTGTTGCCTATAGATACAGAACAGTGTGAATCTCGTTTGATGTACATCTGTATGGAGATTTGAATGGTTCGATTAGTCTTTTGCCTCCAACATTCTTGAAGTGATGAGAGGGTATGAATCTTCATACCCATAAGAAGTAACCAGATATGAGTTTTCATTTCTGCCTTATATTTTACTGTATAATCTTTGAGCTACCAAGCAAAATTATTTGATTCCTTTTGTACTTCCTTTGTTTGAGAAAAAGGCAAATCGTATATACTTCTGTCGCATGAACACTACTTGTTGGTATTATTGTCCATGTGGCTGTGTTAACAGTTCCGTCTTCTAGGTACTACTATTATTTTGTGCTGCAACTTGATCTTTCTAGATAGATAAAGTACGTATCCTCCTATTCGCTTGAACTTATCAGCCATATGGACAATAATACCAACAAGTAGTGTTCATGCGACAGAAGTATATACGATTTGCCTTTTTCTCAAACAAAGGAAGTACAAAAGGAATCAAATAATTTTGCTTGGTAGCTCAAAGATTATACAGTAAAATATAAGGCAGAAATGAAAACTCATATCTGGTTACTTCTTATGGGTATGAAGATTCATACCCTCTCATCACTTCAAGAATGTTGGAGGCAAAAGACTAATCGAACCATTCAAATCTCCATACAGATGTACATCAAACGAGATTCACACTGTTCTGTATCTATAGGCAACACCTCATATATATATCAGAAACGCCTGATGAGAAGAACAACCACACACTGGAGTATTTATACATCGATGTTATCATGTTATTGGCTCTAGGAATACAGGAGCTCCTGTTGTTTGAAAAAATATGTATACATCAACCTCCTGGGGGACCAACGTAACATGAAGAAAATACAACTCGCATGTATATACTGGATCTTGTCCGGAAGCTCTCCAAACCTTTGAAGCAGGTCTGGCACCACAAAAATTATCCTCAAACCTAGAAAAGGTAACCTAGAAATAAGTAATAGATATCTGAAAACAAGAATAGTCAATACAGATATGGGAGTAAGTTTGCACCAACTTTGTGAGTACCATGCTCTAGAAAACCATTGAGCACCGTACCAGCAATCCATATGCAAGCATAGAGAGACGGAGAGGAAGAAAAATTGAACACGAAGAAGCCGAGAGAGAGAGCGCGCGCGAGAAACCGGAGAGAGGAGAGAGAAAGCGAAGATTCTCCCAATCAAAAGGTAATGATGAAAACTTTCATCACCTGCCAGATACACTGCGGAAAGAGGTGTCAAAGCAGGCCATCATTACACCAATCTTGCTGCTCCTCGATTCGCGACAAACAAGCAAACAAAAAGGCACAGTGGAGTAATAAGATCCAGGAGTGGAAGTACAGTACTAGTCCACATCATACTAAGAACAACCAAGAATCTCACGAACACTCTAGCTAACAAGTATTTCAAAATCAAAGAACCAGAACAAATTTATATAGTACTAGCTCCTAACTTTTTGCGATATCATTTGAAGCTATTGCTGAGGGGAATGAAGCCTGGTCCGAGATCTCACATATTCAAGGAATAAAAACTACACATGCATGGATCATCCTCAAATCGCAAGCGAGACCTTGAACCAGACAACATTCCACTCAAAGCAAATAGCTTCATATCTTTCCCCCTCGTCACAGCTAGGGTTTCACCTCCCTGCTCCCCCTCGCGTCCGTCATGATCGTGATGGACGGCTCCCATGCCTGCCCGCGTCTCCAACAGCGGCCACAG
The DNA here is from genome assembly GCA_030439765.1 of Tripidium arundinaceum. NCBI lineage: Eukaryota > Viridiplantae > Streptophyta > Magnoliopsida > Poales > Poaceae > Tripidium > Tripidium arundinaceum. Next base: position 13,316 of record JAHUYU010002680.1, on the reverse strand, counting down.
CTGTAGGTCCGACTCTCTGCCGCCGTGTTCTTTGATTTTGAAATACTTGTTAGCTAGAGTGTTCGTGAGATTCTTGGTTGTTCTTAGTATGATGTGGACTAGTACTGTACTTCCACTCCTGGATCTTATTACTCCACTGTGCCTTTTTGTTTGCTTGTTTGTCGCGAATCGAGGAGCAGCAAGATTGGTGTAATGATGGCCTGCTTTGACACCTCTTTCCGCAGTGTATCTGGCAGGTGATGAAAGTTTTCATCATTACCTTTTGATTGGGAGAATCTTCGCTTTCTCTCTCCTCTCTCCTCTCTCCGGTTTCTCGCGCGCGCTCTCTCTCTCGGCTTCTTCGTGTTCAATTTTTCTTCCTCTCCAAACCTTATGGAGGAAAGCAATGTTCAGGTTCGCTGTTTTGATTGCTTTGGTTTAAGTTATCAGCAATTTCATTTTATGACCAATTGAGATATTATCTTGTTTGGGACAGCTTAACTTTTCTTCATGTCTAGCTTAAGCTTTGACCTGGCCCAATAAGCAATAAAAAATGGTTCAAGTTCCCAGTTCACACTCTATGCCACCTTGCACAAGCTAAATTTGTGTTTTGCTAATTAAATGTGTAAATTTATGACACCTTTTAAGCGCAACTAGTCAACCTGTAGCATTCTTTGCCACCAGCATTTGAATTGAGCCCTGGTTTTCCACATGTCAAGTTGAACAAAAGATGAGGCGATGGGACATGGTACCAAGTACACTGGTACAGATGGTCTGTACCACGCGATCTGTACCACACCGCAAATTTCGTTTCCCGTTTGAAATTCTGCCCAGTATCTGAGCTCTTGGGTGGCTCACTGATTGCCAAACATCAAACAGGCAACACGGTTCTGATGTGCTTGCTAATCGAACATGAAAAGATGAGAATATTTACGGTGTAAAAATAGTAAATCCAGCATTTTGGCTAGAGTTCATAACAAAATACTGAAACCAAAGCTTATATGTACTTTATTTGTACAAAACAAGTAGAAAGTACCAGTCGAAATAGAGTATCATTTATACACGAATAAGTTTAGAGTTTGAACTTGATTTCCTGATTATGTTTTCAGGTATCCTCTGAACTATCTTTTCAATGTCATTCAATCTCATCAATTCAATTATTTTGTCCCGCTTGAAGTGTGGGTAATATTTTAATTGGATAAAAAGATCACCGAGTTATAAATTATCACAAAGCCTGCTCAGACAAACAAGCTAATGTAGCCAAGAATATTACCTGGATGAAAGTATGCTCCCTGCAATCATCCACTTCTAAGATTGATGCCATGTTCCCACAGCGGTAGCAATAATTAGGTGCACTAAATATAGTCACAACTTTTTGCTCCTGTTTAATGAATAAAGGTATTGATCATAGGGCATGGGGACCCAAAAAAGCTGTACGCTTCCAGAAGAAACACTTACGTGAGCCCAATTGAATCCCTCCATAACCAATTGGTGAGCCCTAGCAATTAGCCTTAGGCTATTGGTATGGTTGAACTGCTCTGATATATCCTGGAACAACAATATTTGGTGGTGTCAATACAAACGGTGATACATGGTACACACCACTAAAATTTGTGATGGACAAAATAGCTTATGTACCTGTCCGAAGGTATACCCAGCACCACGTGGAGAAATACCCCAACCGCATCGATCATCTGGATCAGACCACAGAAGATCACACATTGGACCTTCATGAGGAACTTCCTGGACGCGATCGAAGTTGCGGATGTTGTCGAGGGTCTCAATGGATGGAGATAATCCACCATGCAAGCAAAATATTTCCGACTCGACCTATGAAAAGAACGAGCAAACTGAATGGAACTTTCACTAGATACACATGCAAATCATCCTAAATAAGAGATAATACTCACCAATGCAGTCAAGGGGAAGTAATCAAATAGATCTGTAAAGGTTTTCCAGACATTTGCGTTTCCATACCTACAAAATGACCACAGGACATATCTTGTAAACTTATACAATTCACGAAAAGAGGATGGTATGGTCGATTTTGTTTGGACATAGGACAAGCATAGAACAATAAGTTTCATAAACCATCACACAAAATAGACCATGGGCAGTACGAATCATGAAATAGCTTTACATGGTAACTGGAAAAATAGATTTTTGCTTAAAAAGTTCTCCTTGCAATTCATCGATACTTTGGATCATCATCACAATAAAGCAATCCCAACAAATGTAGCATTTCTCACAGCATTTGTCACAAGATAAAACTTTGAATAACCTCATACATCTTAAGACAGACATAAGTTGCAGGCATGCAATGTAGGACATGGATGTCTTTAAATACTAGCTGGGCCCAGCAGAAATATTATCCTTAGGTGTGTTCTAACCAACAATTTTCCAGAATGCACTAGTTTTAAGGGCAAAACATGGTGATTTGGCAGTGAAGCAATTATTAAGCCCTTTACTAATACTTACAAAATCCTGCTTAGTGATAACAGAATTAAAAAATCCACGGTATGTACAATAACCTAAGAAGACACTCACTTCCTTAAGCATTCGTCGTAGAACCCATAAACTTGAGTAATCTGCAAATAATTTCACTAAAAACTTTAGTTTGTACAGCTGATAACAGAGAATGGAGTGATGCAGCAAGAAAACATGACCAATTTGTGAAACAAGAAATTGTATACCTGTCGGCTTTCATGGTTTCCTCTGAGAATGGTGATCCTCTGAGGATATCGAACTTTTAAAGCCACCAAAAGCTGTTTATTTGCGGTGGATAAAATTAGTGCCAAGAATTAGTAAAGTTCTGCAATTTAGAGATTTGAAGTAGGAACAACAAAAGGCAGATATGGTCAGCTTTTCAGTAGAGTGCACACTACACACCTATACTGCTCATGACCACTATGGGTAGATGAATATGCTGATGGTGCTAACATAAAGCCATGTGAGTTTACACTTACTGTGACAGTTTCGACAGAGTAGTAACCACGGTCAACATAATCTCCCATAAACAGGTAGTTCGTATCTGGACACTGGCAAACAAGTGAAATTTTCAAGATATTGAAATTTTAACATATTCTTTATTAAATCAGAGAGGTGACAGAAGCAAATGGACAGAAAATAGTGAGGTACCTTTCCACCAATTCGGAAGAGTTCAGCAAGATCATGAAATTGTCCATGGATATCACCGCATATAGTAACAGGACTCTTTACAGGCTGCAACAATGATGACAAAACCAATAGTCCAAAGTCAAATAACATGACCAAATAAGAGCTGCATCTGTGAATCCAGCATCTAAACAGCATAGATCATACGAAAGCGTCCATCTTATCTCCTGGTATTCAAATGTTGGTTAAAGCTATACAGTTCAGAAGGTGTTTCTTTCCCACCGCCATGACATTTTTTATAAAAAGCTTAAAAAGGTGGGTTCAGGAATCTTTCATCAGATCTTGACGATGATGTGTGGGAATGAACACGCAGTATAAGGTGTCATAAATTTACACATTTAATTAGCAAAACACAAATTTAGCTTGTGCAAGGTGGCATAGAGTGTGAACTGGGAACTTGAACCATTTTTTATTGCTTATTGGGCCAGGTCAAAGCTTAAGCTAGACATGAAGAAAAGTTAAGCTGTCCCAAACAAGATAATATCTCAATTGGTCATAAAATGAAATTGCTGATAACTTAAACCAAAGCAATCAAAACAGCGAACCTGAACATTGCTTTCCTCCATCAGAATCTCCTTTGCCTTCTCACACAGAGCTCTGACCTGTACCATAAATTGCGCTGGATCAGAACCTCCCTTCCCAGCAGAGAAAATCAATTGTGGATATTAATTCTACAGATCCATTAATCATAGGGTGGGATTTTTTTACACCTTGTAGCAGTTCTAGGCCCCCTAGCATTATCCTTTTAGCATAATAAAATCGGAGGAGAAATAGTTATGTGGCTACCAAAGATCATGGTGAAATGAGAAGACATAATTGTTTTCAGTTGAAGCAGAGAAATTAATTCAACGTCGGAAACGCCAGAGGGGGCTAAAAAAATCTTTTTTTTAAGTTTCTTCAGCCTCAAAAAAAAAAGCAGCGTCCCGCTCAGCTCACAACCACATCCCCAGCTCGCAACCGCCCAGGCCCAGCGCCCGCCAGAGCAAATCAAAAGCCCCCGCCAGCCATTTCCGCGCCAACCAGCATCGGAACGCGTCCGGAGACCCGATCTCCCCCGGGACCCGTCCCCCGGCCCCGCAATTCCGCCAGATCTGGTGAAAAGGCACCTCAAGGCGAGAAGAGGGCGACGGAGAAGGCGTTACCTCGGGCTCAGCGAGCGGCTTGCACTGCATGAGCCGCTCGATCTGGTCGTCGAGGCCGCCATGGGGGCTGCTCATCTTGCCGCGAATGGAACCCTAGATCTGGGCGAGCGCGCGCTCGTGAGAGGGGCAGGCGGAGGAGGGAGGAGAGAACGAGAGGTGGGGAGGAGGGAGGGGGCAAAAGGTCTAGAAAGTTGCAAGGGACGGTGGTTATATAATTGCGAGTTTGGAGGCTAGCTCTGAGGAGGGAGCAAGCGGACGGTCGGACGGAATGCTCGCCGTGCTGCCGAACTGGTCCTAGTTGGAAGAAGAATGGCTAATTACACGTCTCAGCTTGAAAAGGAAAAACTAATCACACGTCAGTTTTGTAAAAAAAACTAAAATAATGTTTGTTTATTTTATGGTATGATACGCGCTACTCTAACTCATATAAACATGGGCTGTGAGTTTAGGTCACGGACGGGACAATAAACCAGTTACAATTGAGATAGTTTCATCTCTACAATTCATTATATGCTACTCTTAATAAAATTGGCTAGGACTGTTTGTTAGGATTTGTACTTATGGAAGTGAAGCGACAAACAAACCAGGACAGGGTGCAACGAACCAAACTCATTTAATGTTAGGCTAGTAAATATGCCTATATATTATAACAGGAGAAATAAAATTCTTACATACCTCTACAGCTCAATATTCATGTTTGTGTTTCTGCTCCTCCTTGACCACCGTTTCCACCTGTTCATCATGTGTGTGAAGAACAAGAAAAATCCTAAGGTAACAGGAGGAAATAAATATAAACAATTATTTATGGATTAATCAAAACATTACAAAGGTAGCACAACATCTATTTTCATGTAATTGTTGATAATATTTACCATATTTTGGATTTTCCTTAGTCTATGCAGTCCATCACTCTCCAGTTTTTTTTTCTCTTTTATACTCAGCAGTGTTGTTAGTATTTGATCCATCAAGTAGTTCATCTGTCTTCTATAAGTATACAAAGAGCTTTAGTTTAGTATTCACAGCAAATCGCAACACAGGGATTTGGAGCACATGGGATGACGTGGACGATTCTACTTCACGTAAGAAAACAACCCTAGTCCTCAACTGCTCCATCCTCAGTGTTGTCCACTCACAATCACGTCTCTCACATATTGATACTTTGTTAGTAACTCTCTCTCTCTCTTCTCTTCTCATGCTATGGCCGCTTCCAGCTCCGGTGTGTGCCATTGTTGCTCCACTTCGTCCCTGCCACAGTGCCACGCTAGAGCTCCTCTATGGGATGGCGGAGTATAGCGTAGAGGATAGAGGGTGGTGGCGCAAGCTGGAGGTTCATGGTGTTTGTTGGGCGGCGGCTGAAACTCGACTCGCTACAGTGCTTTTCGATTCGGTGGTAGCTAGAGCTCGATTCACACCAATGGTGATCGATTCGGTGGTGACTGGATCTTGATGGAGGCTTCATAGGTCGATTAGGGGCATCATCCTCACGTGCCATCAGCGAACTCGAGCATGATGATGGTCAGGGAGGTCCAGATTTCCTTCCCCTCCTTGTGCTACGACGACGTTCCATCTCATCGTCAAGCCTATGGTGGTAGACAAAGCGCCAAGCCATCAACGCCAAGCCAGCGACCCTGGCACAGAAGAGAAAGTCTGGTGCGAGTTCTTAATTTGTTACTACCATAATAAAGAAAGAAAAAAAACAGATTTATTGGCGGTTTGAGATGCCTTCTAATTCTGATTTGTATTGGATTTGGATATAGAATTGTGAATCGTATTGGCCCCCGAAAAAACAGTACGGAAAACGGACGGACTCACGTGACGGAGAAATTGTGGAGCGTGCTTTATATTTTTTTTATTTAGATTAGAACTCCTATTCAGAGTACTTAGAATCAGAGAGATCTATTCAAATTAGGATTCCTAGCTATCCAGATTATTCAAGAAGTGTTTCTTCTGGAAGCGTACAGCTTTTTTGGGTCCCCATGCCCTATGATCAATACCTTTATTCATTAAACAGGAGCAAAAAGTTGTGACTATATTTAGTGCACCTAATTATTGCTACCGCTGTGGGAACATGGCATCAATCTTAGAAGTGGATGATTGCAGGGAGCATACTTTCATCCAGGTAATATTCTTGGCTACATTAGCTTGTTTGTCTGAGCAGGCTTTGTGATAATTTATAACTCGGTGATCTTTTTATCCAATTAAAATATTACCCACACTTCAAGCGGGACAAAATAATTGAATTGATGAGATTGAATGACATTGAAAAGATAGTTCAGAGGATACCTGAAAAAAGCTGTACGCTTCCAGAAGAAACACTTCTTGAATAATCTGGATAGCTAGGAATCCTAATTTGAATAGATCTCTCTGATTCTAAGTACTCTGAATAGGAGTTCTAATCTAAATAAAAAAAATATAAAGCACGCTCCACAATTTCTCCGTCACGTGAGTCCGTCCGTTTTCCGTACTGTTTTTTCGGGGGCCAATACGATTCACAATTCTATATCCAAATCCAATACAAATCAGAATTAGAAGGCATCTCAAACCGCCAATAAATCTGTTTTTTTTCTTTCTTTATTATGGTAGTAACAAATTAAGAACTCGCACCAGACTTTCTCTTCTGTGCCAGGTCGCTGGCTTGGCGTTGATGGCTTGGCGCTTTGTCTACCACCATAGGCTTGACGATGAGATGGAACGTCGTCGTAGCACAAGGAGGGGAAGGAAATCTGGACCTCCCTGACCATCATCATGCTCGAGTTCGCTGATGGCACGTGAGGATGATGCCCCTAATCGACCTATGAAGCCTCCATCAAGATCCAGTCACCACCGAATCGATCACCATTGGTGTGAATCGAGCTCTAGCTACCACCGAATCGAAAAGCACTGTAGCGAGTCGAGTTTCAGCCGCCGCCCAACAAACACCATGAACCTCCAGCTTGCGCCACCACCCTCTATCCTCTACGCTATACTCCGCCATCCCATAGAGGAGCTCTAGCGTGGCACTGTGGCAGGGACGAAGTGGAGCAACAATGGCACACACCGGAGCTGGAAGCGGCCATAGCATGAGAAGAGAAGAGAGAGAGAGAGTTACTAACAAAGTATCAATATGTGAGAGACGTGATTGTGAGTGGACAACACTGAGGATGGAGCAGTTGAGGACTAGGGTTGTTTTCTTACGTGAAGTAGAATCGTCCACGTCATCCCATGTGCTCCAAATCCCTGTGTTGCGATTTGCTGTGAATACTAAACTAAAGCTCTTTGTATACTTATAGAAGACAGATGAACTACTTGATGGATCAAATACTAACAACACTGCTGAGTATAAAAGAGAAAAAAAAACTGGAGAGTGATGGACTGCATAGACTAAGGAAAATCCAAAATATGGTAAATATTATCAACAATTACATGAAAATAGATGTTGTGCTACCTTTGTAATGTTTTGATTAATCCATAAATAATTGTTTATATTTATTTCCTCCTGTTACCTTAGGATTTTTCTTGTTCTTCACACACATGATGAACAGGTGGAAACGGTGGTCAAGGAGGAGCAGAAACACAAACATGAATATTGAGCTGTAGAGGTATGTAAGAATTTTATTTCTCCTGTTATAATATATAGGCATATTTACTAGCCTAACATTAAATGAGTTTGGTTCGTTGCACCCTGTCCTGGTTTGTTTGTCGCTTCACTTCCATAAGTACAAATCCTAACAAACAGTCCTAGCCAATTTTATTAAGAGTAGCATATAATGAATTGTAGAGATGAAACTATCTCAATTGTAACTGGTTTATTGTCCCGTCCGTGACCTAAACTCACAGCCCATGTTTATATGAGTTAGAGTAGCGCGTATCATACCATAAAATAAACAAACATTATTTTAGTTTTTTTTACAAAACTGACGTGTGATTAGTTTTTCCTTTTCAAGCTGAGACGTGTAATTAGCCATTCTTCTTCCAACTAGGACCAGTTCGGCAGCACGGCGAGCATTCCGTCCGACCGTCCGCTTGCTCCCTCCTCAGAGCTAGCCTCCAAACTCGCAATTATATAACCACCGTCCCTTGCAACTTTCTAGACCTTTTGCCCCCTCCCTCCTCCCCACCTCTCGTTCTCTCCTCCCTCCTCCGCCTGCCCCTCTCACGAGCGCGCGCTCGCCCAGATCTAGGGTTCCATTCGCGGCAAGATGAGCAGCCCCCATGGCGGCCTCGACGACCAGATCGAGCGGCTCATGCAGTGCAAGCCGCTCGCTGAGCCCGAGGTAACGCCTTCTCCGTCGCCCTCTTCTCGCCTTGAGGTGCCTTTTCACCAGATCTGGCGGAATTGCGGGGCCGGGGGACGGGTCCCGGGGGAGATCGGGTCTCCGGACGCGTTCCGATGCTGGTTGGCGCGGAAATGGCTGGCGGGGGCTTTTGATTTGCTCTGGCGGGCGCTGGGCCTGGGCGGTTGCGAGCTGGGGATGTGGTTGTGAGCTGAGCGGGACGCTGCTTTTTTTTTTGAGGCTGAAGAAACTTAAAAAAAAGATTTTTTTAGCCCCCTCTGGCGTTTCCGACGTTGAATTAATTTCTCTGCTTCAACTGAAAACAATTATGTCTTCTCATTTCACCATGATCTTTGGTAGCCACATAACTATTTCTCCTCCGATTTTATTATGCTAAAAGGATAATGCTAGGGGGCCTAGAACTGCTACAAGGTGTAAAAAAATCCCACCCTATGATTAATGGATCTGTAGAATTAATATCCACAATTGATTTTCTCTGCTGGGAAGGGAGGTTCTGATCCAGCGCAATTTATGGTACAGGTCAGAGCTCTGTGTGAGAAGGCAAAGGAGATTCTGATGGAGGAAAGCAATGTTCAGGTTCGCTGTTTTGATTGCTTTGGTTTAAGTTATCAGCAATTTCATTTTATGACCAATTGAGATATTATCTTGTTTGGGACAGCTTAACTTTTCTTCATGTCTAGCTTAAGCTTTGACCTGGCCCAATAAGCAATAAAAAATGGTTCAAGTTCCCAGTTCACACTCTATGCCACCTTGCACAAGCTAAATTTGTGTTTTGCTAATTAAATGTGTAAATTTATGACACCTTATACTGCGTGTTCATTCCCACACATCATCGTCAAGATCTGATGAAAGATTCCTGAACCCACCTTTTTAAGCTTTTTATAAAAAATGTCATGGCGGTGGGAAAGAAACACCTTCTGAACTGTATAGCTTTAACCAACATTTGAATACCAGGAGATAAGATGGACGCTTTCGTATGATCTATGCTGTTTAGATGCTGGATTCACAGATGCAGCTCTTATTTGGTCATGTTATTTGACTTTGGACTATTGGTTTTGTCATCATTGTTGCAGCCTGTAAAGAGTCCTGTTACTATATGCGGTGATATCCATGGACAATTTCATGATCTTGCTGAACTCTTCCGAATTGGTGGAAAGGTACCTCACTATTTTCTGTCCATTTGCTTCTGTCACCTCTCTGATTTAATAAAGAATATGTTAAAATTTCAATATCTTGAAAATTTCACTTGTTTGCCAGTGTCCAGATACGAACTACCTGTTTATGGGAGATTATGTTGACCGTGGTTACTACTCTGTCGAAACTGTCACAGTAAGTGTAAACTCACATGGCTTTATGTTAGCACCATCAGCATATTCATCTACCCATAGTGGTCATGAGCAGTATAGGTGTGTAGTGTGCACTCTACTGAAAAGCTGACCATATCTGCCTTTTGTTGTTCCTACTTCAAATCTCTAAATTGCAGAACTTTACTAATTCTTGGCACTAATTTTATCCACCGCAAATAAACAGCTTTTGGTGGCTTTAAAAGTTCGATATCCTCAGAGGATCACCATTCTCAGAGGAAACCATGAAAGCCGACAGGTATACAATTTCTTGTTTCACAAATTGGTCATGTTTTCTTGCTGCATCACTCCATTCTCTGTTATCAGCTGTACAAACTAAAGTTTTTAGTGAAATTATTTGCAGATTACTCAAGTTTATGGGTTCTACGACGAATGCTTAAGGAAGTGAGTGTCTTCTCTTAGGTTATTGTACATACCGTGGATTTTTTAATTCTGTTATCACTAAGCAGGATTTTGTAAGTATTAGTAAAGGGCTTAATAATTGCTTCACTGCCAAATCACCATGTTTTGCCCTTAAAACTAGTGCATTCTGGAAAATTGTTGGTTAGAACACACCTAAGGATAATATTTCTGCTGGACCCAGCTAGTATTTAAAGACATCCATGTCCTACATTGCATGCCTGCAACTTATGTCTGTCTTAAGATGTATGAGGTTATTCAAAGTTTTATCTTGTGACAAATGCTGTGAGAAATGCTACATTTGTTGGGATTGCTTTATTGTGATGATGATCCAAAGTATCGATGAATTGCAAGGAGAACTTTTTAAGCAAAAATCTATTTTTCCAGTTACCATGTAAAGCTATTTCATGATTCGTACTGCCCATGGTCTATTTTGTGTGATGGTTTATGAAACTTATTGTTCTATGCTTGTCCTATGTCCAAACAAAATCGACCATACCATCCTCTTTTCGTGAATTGTATAAGTTTACAAGATATGTCCTGTGGTCATTTTGTAGGTATGGAAACGCAAATGTCTGGAAAACCTTTACAGATCTATTTGATTACTTCCCCTTGACTGCATTGGTGAGTATTATCTCTTATTTAGGATGATTTGCATGTGTATCTAGTGAAAGTTCCATTCAGTTTGCTCGTTCTTTTCATAGGTCGAGTCGGAAATATTTTGCTTGCATGGTGGATTATCTCCATCCATTGAGACCCTCGACAACATCCGCAACTTCGATCGCGTCCAGGAAGTTCCTCATGAAGGTCCAATGTGTGATCTTCTGTGGTCTGATCCAGATGATCGATGCGGTTGGGGTATTTCTCCACGTGGTGCTGGGTATACCTTCGGACAGGTACATAAGCTATTTTGTCCATCACAAATTTTAGTGGTGTGTACCATGTATCACCGTTTGTATTGACACCACCAAATATTGTTGTTCCAGGATATATCAGAGCAGTTCAACCATACCAATAGCCTAAGGCTAATTGCTAGGGCTCACCAATTGGTTATGGAGGGATTCAATTGGGCTCACGTAAGTGTTTCTTCTGGAAGCGTACAGCTTTTTTGGGTCCCCATGCCCTATGATCAATACCTTTATTCATTAAACAGGAGCAAAAAGTTGTGACTATATTTAGTGCACCTAATTATTGCTACCGCTGTGGGAACATGGCATCAATCTTAGAAGTGGATGATTGCAGGGAGCATACTTTCATCCAGGTAATATTCTTGGCTACATTAGCTTGTTTGTCTGAGCAGGCTTTGTGATAATTTATAACTCGGTGATCTTTTTATCCAATTAAAATATTACCCACACTTCAAGCGGGACAATAAACCAGTTACAATTGAGATAGTTTCATCTCTACAATTCATTATATGCTACTCTTAATAAAATTGGCTAGGACTGTTTGTTAGGATTTGTACTTATGGAAGTGAAGCGACAAACAAACCAGGACAGGGTGCAACGAACCAAACTCATTTAATGTTAGGCTAGTAAATATGCCTATATATTATAACAGGAGAAATAAAATTCTTACATACCTCTACAGCTCAATATTCATGTTTGTGTTTCTGCTCCTCCTTGACCACCGTTTCCACCTGTTCATCATGTGTGTGAAGAACAAGAAAAATCCTAAGGTAACAGGAGGAAATAAATATAAACAATTATTTATGGATTAATCAAAACATTACAAAGGTAGCACAACATCTATTTTCATGTAATTGTTGATAATATTTACCATATTTTGGATTTTCCTTAGTCTATGCAGTCCATCACTCTCCAGTTTTTTTTTCTCTTTTATACTCAGCAGTGTTGTTAGTATTTGATCCATCAAGTAGTTCATCTGTCTTCTATAAGTATACAAAGAGCTTTAGTTTAGTATTCACAGCAAATCGCAACACAGGGATTTGGAGCACATGGGATGACGTGGACGATTCTACTTCACGTAAGAAAACAACCCTAGTCCTCAACTGCTCCATCCTCAGTGTTGTCCACTCACAATCACGTCTCTCACATATTGATACTTTGTTAGTAACTCTCTCTCTCTCTTCTCTTCTCATGCTATGGCCGCTTCCAGCTCCGGTGTGTGCCATTGTTGCTCCACTTCGTCCCTGCCACAGTGCCACGCTAGAGCTCCTCTATGGGATGGCGGAGTATAGCGTAGAGGATAGAGGGTGGTGGCGCAAGCTGGAGGTTCATGGTGTTTGTTGGGCGGCGGCTGAAACTCGACTCGCTACAGTGCTTTTCGATTCGGTGGTAGCTAGAGCTCGATTCACACCAATGGTGATCGATTCGGTGGTGACTGGATCTTGATGGAGGCTTCATAGGTCGATTAGGGGCATCATCCTCACGTGCCATCAGCGAACTCGAGCATGATGATGGTCAGGGAGGTCCAGATTTCCTTCCCCTCCTTGTGCTACGACGACGTTCCATCTCATCGTCAAGCCTATGGTGGTAGACAAAGCGCCAAGCCATCAACGCCAAGCCAGCGACCTGGCACAGAAGAGAAAGTCTGGTGCGAGTTCTTAATTTGTTACTACCATAATAAAGAAAGAAAAAAAACAGATTTATTGGCGGTTTGAGATGCCTTCTAATTCTGATTTGTATTGGATTTGGATATAGAATTGTGAATCGTATTGGCCCCCGAAAAAACAGTACGGAAAACGGACGGACTCACGTGACGGAGAAATTGTGGAGCGTGCTTTATATTTTTTTTATTTAGATTAGAACTCCTATTCAGAGTACTTAGAATCAGAGAGATCTATTCAAATTAGGATTCCTAGCTATCCAGATTATTCAAGAAGTGTTTCTTCTGGAAGCGTACAGCTTTTTTCAGGTATCCTCTGAACTATCTTTTCAATGTCATTCAATCTCATCAATTCAATTATTTTGTCCCGCTTGAAGTGTGGGTAATATTTTAATTGGATAAAAAGATCACCGAGT
>JAHUYU010001924.1:0-14321 GCA_030439765.1 Tripidium arundinaceum | reverse complement strand
GGCTTGCATTTGCACAAGTAGTGTTGTTTTTCAAGTGGTATTCCTCTTTCTTGTGTGGTGTATGCTAGTCATAGAACTTGAATCATGAAATGATAACTAGCATGCATAGGCTAAGCTAGACTTTGTAGTTGTTTTATCAAATAGTACTAGAAACATGCCTATAATGTTGATCTCACGGGGTTTCTAGTATTTGTATTGTCTAGCTAACCATGGTGCTAAGGGTGGATCAAATGATGAACTCCAATTGGTATCACGCTTCAGTGGTTTACTCTATACACCTTTGCATCATTTGGTAGTAGTATCTCTCCCACAACTCTTATTCAACATATGTGCAAGCTTTAATCCAAACACACTAGCACATATGTAGGGGGAGCTAATACTACCAAATTAGGTTTGTGGAATTTGTCCAAATCTTTTCAAGTGGTTAAAATGCTAGGGCAAGCAACACAAATCCAACCCAAGTTAATGACTTGCACTTGTGTATGTTATTAGCTTGGAATTCAAATTCAATTCCTATCTTTGTAACGGTTGTCATCAATTACCAAAAAGGGGGAGATTGAAAGCCCTATGTTTGATTTTGGATAATTGAGACAACCAAGTGGACTAACCCTATGATCCAGTGTTGTGATTGAGATAGGTTGGTCCACATCCAAGGATGAGCAAGGATGGCACACATGGTGATGGTGGTGTCCAAATTGGTGATTAAGTTCTCAACTTGGAAAAAGAAGAAAGAGAAAAACAAAACTCTATGGGCTTAAGGCAAAGGTATAAGATACGATGTTTGTTTTGCCGGTCAAGACGCAATAGAGTGCGTGATCGGGTTTAGGATAGATAGCCGTACTATAAAGAGGGGAACTCGAAGCTAATACAGTTGTCTAAGTACCACTAGGTGAACTAACTCCTTGCATGTGCATTAGGACCTAGTGAGCTAATGAAAACCCTTTGAAAATGCTTTGGAAAATGCTAACTCATGTACACAAGTGATGGATAAACTTGGAGCTAGCACTTTTGAGAAAGCGTTGAAAGAAAAGTTCAAAGGAACTAACTGCAGGGCGTCGAACCCTGGCTTGCGCAGCGTCGGATCAATCCGATAGAGGGTCCGACGGCTAACCATAAGAGACCGAGAGAAGCAAGAAGTGTCGGACTCAGCGAAAGTGCACCGTCGGACTAGACGGTAACAATGTTCACTGGTCCGACGATCACATCAGAGCGTGTGGCAGATGGGTGCAGGAGCGTCGGACTCTGCTTGAAGATCCGACGGGCAGCGTCTGACTGGAGTCCGAGCAAAATGAGCGGTCTGGGAGCTCTCTGGACTGTGTCAGACCGAGGGAGCTTGATGGTCCGACGACTGTCAGGCTCGCCTGGGTCGGACCGTGAAGTAGCCGTTTGAGAGCGCAACGGTCCATTCCGCAATGGCTAGTGACACGTGGCAGCGCTGGGAGGCGTCGGACCTTGGGTTGGACGGTCCGACGGTCACAACCAGAGGGTCTGACGGTCGGTTTATAGGTTGCAACTTGAGTAACGGCTAGTGGCTCACTTGGTAGTGTATAAATATGTGTTGCTCGACTTGTGACCGACTCTCTTGGCTTCCCAACGTCCCAATACACCTTGTGAGCATAACCAAGCATCTCCCACTCATCTCCTTCAAGTGTTGATCATCCAAGTGAGATTGGAAGTGATTTCTAGTGCATTTGCATTGAGTTGAGACATCTAGTGGCACTAGTGATCGTGTTCACTGTGGGATTCTTGTTACTCTTGGTGGTTTCCGCCACCTAGATAGCTTGGAGGCAGTGGTGGTTCGTTGAGCGGCATTGGTGATTGTTGCCAGCTCCGAACAAGTGATTGTAAGGGGCTCTTGTGCTCATTCCCCGTGGGAGATTCATAAAGAGCAACTTTAGTGGACTGCCACAATGTGGACGTAGGTTGCTGGCAAGCAACCGAACCACGGAGATATATCTTGTGTCATTCTCTTGCCCAGTACGGTTTGACTACTATCACACTTGCATTACTTTCTCAGTGATCTTGTTAGTGTGTTAGTTGTTTGCCTAGCTTGCTTGTGTAGCCTTGTTAGTGGTAGAACTAGTAGTAGATGTAATTAGTTTAGCTTCTCTTGTTAAGTAGCCTTGCTAGTTGTAGCTAGTTTGCTAGAGTAGCTTGTGCGTTTGTGTGCAAATTAATCAACCTAAAGACCAAGCTATTAGTTAGTTTAGGAGGCTTGCTTGTGGTGAAATAGAGCTAGAGCAAGTAGATTGCATAGTCGCCATCTTATTTATTTTGCTCTAGTCTTTGTGTGAGTTTGTAGGAATTTTTACAGGCTATTCACCCCGCTCTAGCCATTTAGATCCTATCAATGGGGTGTTATAAATAGTGGTCGGCCGGCTTGTGGCTGGCTCTCTTGACACTCCAACGCATTATACACCCTTGTGAGCTTGTGCAAACTCCTCCCACTCATCTCTTTGCCTATTGCTTTATCCAAATTAAGATTGTGAGTGATTCTAGTGCATTTGCATTAAGTTCTTGCATCTAGTGGCACTAGAGATCGAGTTGAGCTACGGGATTCTTGTTACTTTTAGTGGTTGCCACCACAGCAGCAGTGGATCATTGAGCGGCTTTGGTGAATGTTGTTGGCTCCGATCAAGTGATTGTAAGGGGCTCTTGTGCTCATTCCCATGAGAGATCATGGAGAGCAACTCTAGTGGAATTGTGGCTAGTTGGAGTGCACCATTTGAGTGGTTCTTGCGGCACCCTTGGTGGGTCTTGCTTGTCACGCTAGTTATCTCGCGAACCATCAAGTGGCGACTGACCACAACGAGGATGTAGGTTGCCGGCAAGTAACCGAACCTCGGGGATATATCTTATGTCAACTCTTGCCCGGTTGGTTTGCTCTCTATCACATTCTTGTTCTTACATTCATATACTTGTTTGTGTGGTAGTTGTTTGCCTAGCCTAGAGTAGTAGTGCTAGTTGTAACCAGTTGTAGTTGCTTTCTAAGTAGCTCTAGGTAGTTGCAGCTTCCTTGCTTAGTTGGTAGCTTGTTTGCTTGTGTGACATAGACTAGATCAAGCTACTAGTATTGTTTAGGAGACTTGCCTTGGGTGATATTAGAGCTAGTGCAAAGTAGAAGCTATTAGGCCTTATATTATTCTAATCAAAGTTTGCACTAGTATTTGTGTTTTGTAGAAAATTTTTATAGGCTATTCATTGTCCTCCCTGTGGCTATCATGATCCTATCAGAAAGCAAACGTCGAGAGGTCACCGGAGGGAGAAGCGGAGCAGACGATGCTACGCATTGATAGAACCACCAGATTCTGAAGATACTCTTTTGTCTGGCCAGTTATAGATTGACGCGTGGGGCGTACATAGCTATGGGATGGTGAGGTAAATCTTAGTCGTTAAAACAGGATTGGACGCCCTAAATTTTACTTGCTATCGTGGACCCTCTTCCCGCACGCCAATAGCAGCTCATTCTAGAGCAATAGAATACTACTACGCAAAATGTATTTTATGCTATCTGCTAAAAACTGCACTTCAAGCAGTGGCACAGTACCAATATACCTTAGCATAGTTGTATCTCGCTACGCTAAGTATTGGCACAACACCAATAATATATCTGTGGTATACCTGTATATCTCTAGTTTTTTTAAACAGCTGTATATCTCTAGTGACCGGATCGCCCACTGCATGCAGAGCTAGCAATGCGCCACAGCGCCAGTGCTGCATTTTTTATTTATTTATTTACCTCTACAAATGAGCTGCTATTGGCGTGCGGGAAGAGGGTCCACGATAGCAAGTAAAATTTAGGGCGTCCAATCCTGTTTTAACGACTAAGATTTACCTCACCATCCCATAGCTATGTACGCCCCACGCGTCAATCTATAACTGGCCAGACAAAAGAGTATCTTCAGAATCTGGTGGTTCTATCAATGCGTAGCATCGTCTGCTCCGCTTCTCCCTCCGGTGACCTCTCGACGTTTGCTTTCTGATAGGATCATGATAGCCACAGGGAGGACAATGAATAGCCTATAAAAATTTTCTACAAAACACAAATACTAGTGCAAACTTTGATTAGAATAATATAAGGCCTAATAGCTTCTACTTTGCACTAGCTCTAATATCACCCAAGGCAAGTCTCCTAAACAATACTAGTAGCTTGATCTAGTCTATGTCACACAAGCAAACAAGCTACCAACTAAGCAAGGAAGCTGCAACTACCTAGAGCTACTTAGAAAGCAACTACAACTGGTTACAACTAGCACTACTACTCTAGGCTAGGCAAACAACTACCACACAAACAAGTATATGAATGTAAGAACAAGAATGTGATAGAGAGCAAACCAACCGGGCAAGAGTTGACATAAGATATATCCCCGAGGTTCGGTTACTTGCCGGCAACCTACATCCTCGTTGTGGTCAGTCGCCACTTGATGGTTCGCGAGATAACTAGCGTGACAAGCAAGACCCACCAAGGGTGCCGCAAGAACCACTCAAATGGTGCACTCCAACTAGCCACAATTCCACTAGAGTTGCTCTCCATGATCTCTCATGGGAATGAGCACAAGAGCCCCTTACAATCACTTGATCGGAGCCAACAACATTCACCAAAGCCGCTCAATGATCCACTGCTGCTGTGGTGGCAACCACTAAAAGTAACAAGAATCCCGTAGCTCAACTCGATCTCTAGTGCCACTAGATGCAAGAACTTAATGCAAATGCACTAGAATCACTCACAATCTTAATTTGGATAAAGCAATAGGCAAAGAGATGAGTGGGAGGAGTTTGCACAAGCTCACAAGGGTGTATAATGCGTTGGAGTGTCAAGAGAGCCAGCCACAAGCCGGCCGACCACTATTTATAACACCCCATTGATAGGATCTAAATGGCTAGAGCGGGGTGAATAGCCTGTAAAAATTCCTACAAACTCACACAAAGACTAGAGCAAAATAAATAAGATGGCGACTATGCAATCTACTTGCTCTAGCTCTATTTCACCACAAGCAAGCCTCCTAAACTAACTAATAGCTTGGTCTTTAGGTTGATTAATTTGCACACAAACGCACAAGCTACTCTAGCAAACTAGCTACAACTAGCAAGGCTACTTAACAAGAGAAGCTAAACTAATTACATCTACTACTAGTTCTACCACTAACAAGGCTACACAAGCAAGCTAGGCAAACAACTAACACACTAACAAGATCACTGAGAAAGTAATGCAAGTGTGATAGTAGTCAAACCGTACTGGGCAAGAGAATGACACAAGATATATCTCCGTGGTTCGGTTGCTTGCCAGCAACCTACGTCCACATTGTGGCAGTCCACTAAAGTTGCTCTTTATGAATCTCCCACGGGGAATGAGCACAAGAGCCCCTTACAATCACTTGTTCGGAGCTGGCAACAATCACCAATGCCGCTCAACGAACCACCACTGCCTCCAAGCTATCTAGGTGGCGGAAACCACCAAGAGTAACAAGAATCCCACAGTGAACACGATCACTAGTGCCACTAGATGTCTCAACTCAATGCAAATGCACTAGAAATCACTTCCAATCTCACTTGGATGATCAACACTTGAAGGAGATGAGTGGGAGATGCTTGGTTATGCTCACAAGGTGTATTGGGACGTTGGGAAGCCAAGAGAGTCGGTCACAAGTCGAGCAACACATATTTATACACTACCAAGTGAGCCACTAGCCGTTACTCAAGTTGCAACCTATAAACCGACCGTCAGACCCTCTGGTTGTGACCGTCGGACCGTCCAACCCAAGGTCCGACGCCTCCCAGCGCTGCCACGTGTCACTAGCCATTGCGGAATGGACCGTTGCGCTCTCAAACGGCTACTTCACGGTCCGACCCAGGCGAGCCTGACAGTCGTCGGACCATCAAGCTCCCTCGGTCTGACACAGTCCAGAGAGCTCCCAGACCGCTCATTTTGCTCGGACTCCAGTCAGACGCTGCCCGTCGGATCTTCAAGCAGAGTCCGACGCTCCTGCACCCATCTGCCACACGCTCTGATGTGATCGTCGGACCAGTGAACATTGTTACCGTCTAGTCCGACGGTGCACTTTCGCTGAGTCCGACACTTCTTGCTTCTCTCGGTCTCTTATGGTTAGCCGTCGGACCCTCTATCGGATTGATCCGACGCTGCGCAAGCCAGGGTTCGACGCCCTGCAGTTAGTTCCTTTGAACTTTTCTTTCAACGCTTTCTCAAAAGTGCTAGCTCCAAGTTTATCCATCACTTGTGTACATGAGTTAGCATTTTCCAAAGCATTTTCAAAGGGTTTTCATTAGCTCACTAGGTCCTAATGCACATGCAAGGAGTTAGTTCACCTAGTGGTACTTAGACAACTGTATTAGCTTCGAGTTCCCCTCTTTATAGTACGGCTATCTATCCTAAACCCGATCACGCACTCTATTGCGTCTTGACCGGCAAAACAAACATCGTATCTTATACCTTTGCCTTAAGCCCATAGAGTTTTGTTTTTCTCTTTCTTCTTTTCCAAGTTGAGAACTTAATCACCAATTTGGACACCACCATCACCATGTGTGCCATCCTTGCTCATCCTTGGATGTGGACCAACCTATCTCAATCACAACACTGGATCATAGGGTTAGTCCACTTGGTTGTCTCAATTATCCAAAATCAAACATAGGGCTTTCAATCTCCCCCTTTTTGGTAATTGATGACAACCGTTACAAAGATAGGAATTGAATTTGAATTCCAAGCTAATAACATACACAAGTGCAAGTCATTAACTTGGGTTGGATTTGTGTTGCTTGCCCTAGCATTTTAACCACTTGAAAAGATTTGGACAAATTCCACAAACCTAATTTGGTAGTATTAGCTCCCCCTACATATGTGCTAGTGTGTTTGGATTAAAGCTTGCACATATGTTGAATAAGAGTTGTGGGAGAGATACTACTACCAAATGATGCAAAGGTGTATAGAGTAAACCACTGAAGCGTGATACCAATTGGAGTTCATCATTTGATCCACCCTTAGCACCATGGTTAGCTAGACAATACAAATACTAGAAACCCCGTGAGATCAACATTATAGGCATGTTTCTAGTACTATTTGATAAAACAACTACAAAGTCTAGCTTAGCCTATGCATGCTAGTTATCATTTCATGATTCAAGTTCTATGACTAGCATACACCACACAAGAAAGAGGAATACCACTTGAAAAACAACACTACTTGTGCAAATGCAAGCAAACATATGAGAATGCACATTTCAGATTCAATCAATCAAGTTCATGAGCTTGCTCCCCCTACTTGTGTGCTTCAAATTTTGTTGATCCCCTTCTATTCTTCAATGTCCCCCTTTGGCGTCCAATTCCATCATCTTCCATCTATCTTTGTGACTTACTTCTCCCCCTTTGTTGTTAATTTCCACAAAAGGTATGCACCAACTTGTTGTGGGTTGAAGCAGTCACGGCAAGACACCCACTTGAAAACACTTTGATGGAGATGATCACTTAAAGTTGAGGATCACTAGGATTATTTCTATGAGCTTCCTTCTCTTGTGATTTGAACTAGCCATAAGTGATCTAACTCAGTTTAAACCTTTGGCAAGCTTCTTCACACATCTTTCAATGGTTATCTTGTCAAAGTTGAGTTTGTTGACGTAGAAAATTGGTTAATGCGCAGGACACACAACGGCTCGGGAGATTTGCTTCACTCCAGTGCAGGTCCTGTTGATTTCAGGAAGTTTGGCGTGCCAGTCAATTTGACCTGTAATTGACAAGGGAAAAGATAATCAGTAGTTTAAGCTGGAACATGTCGGCTGGTAATCCGGACAGTTCCATGAGACCATCGGTTAGGAAGCCGATGGAGTGCAACAAGTCATCGGTTATGAAGCCGATATCCAGTGATTTAATGAAATAAAGCAAATTAAACATATGCCATCGGCTGGTGATCTAATGATAGCAGCAAGTATCCATGTATAAACAAAATTATTAATTAAGAAGTCGATGGAGCTGAGGAACAACATCTTGTTCCAGCCTAGAACCACCCAGATATGTATTATTTGGGTCCTATGGGGAACCCTGATCCCATAGAGTTCATTAACTTGGAAACCCAAAGACTTCCCTTTAAGAACTCCTGATTGGAGTTATCAGATTGGTCAGGCAGTTTTAGATCATGGCCCAACCAAGTTGCCAGTTGGAGGGACTGGTATCGCCGTGTATCGGCTTCTAAGAAAGTTATCTGGATGAACATGACATAGATCAATGCATCACACTTTCCTTAGCCGATATGGAGAGGAATGAACTTTTGATAATATCTACTTCACATTTTTGGTCCGATGCCCTGAACGCTTTCCTCTTTGCTCACGGGCCGGTGACCATCACATTAGCTGATGTGGTGATGTTGATCGGGCTCAATGTTACAGGACCGGTCACTCCTTTCAATTTACTTGATAAAACAACACATCAACTTCAGACTAAGAATGTCGGTGGATGTTGGTATTTCTTAACGTATGCAGAAAGATTCCGCAAGCGCACGGAACTACCGTTGTAGCACTTAACCTAGAGTATTCAAGGTATCGTAATCCTCAGGGAACGAATGACTTAATTATTCCTAACAAGTCTCCCAATTGATTAGAAGATTTAATATTAAGTAACAAGTTTTATCTCTAAATAAAGTATTTAATCTAATTGACTTTAGTTACGATTTACTTGCTTCAGGCTCTGGCTTAGACCTGGTCTGCCAAGTCCCTGTTGACACTTGCTAACACCACTTGAATACTAGGTTGTCATCCCCAGCATGGCGCTAGAGTGTACTAAGGTATTTATGAATATAAGGGCTCACTAGAAAATACATTATTCTATCCGCAAGCGCACAGATAAAAGACCCATTGTAGCATCTTACCAAAAAGGGGGAGATTGAAAGCCCTATGTTTGATTTTGGATAATTGAGACAACCAAGTGGACTAACCCTATGATCCAGTGTTGTGATTGAGATAGGTTGGTCCACATCCAAGGATGAGCAAGGATGGCACACATGGTGATGGTGGTGTCCAAATTGGTGATTAAGTTCTCAACTTGGAAAAAGAAGAAAGAGAAAAACAAAACTCTATGGGCTTAAGGCAAAGGTATAAGATACGATGTTTGTTTTGCCGGTCAAGACGCAATAGAGTGCGTGATCGGGTTTAGGATAGATAGCCGTACTATAAAGAGGGGAACTCGAAGCTAATACAGTTGTCTAAGTACCACTAGGTGAACTAACTCCTTGCATGTGCATTAGGACCTAGTGAGCTAATGAAAACCCTTTGAAAATGCTTTGGAAAATGCTAACTCATGTACACAAGTGATGGATAAACTTGGAGCTAGCACTTTTGAGAAAGCGTTGAAAGAAAAGTTCAAAGGAACTAACTGCAGGGCGTCGAACCCTGGCTTGCGCAGCGTCGGATCAATCCGATAGAGGGTCCGACGGCTAACCATAAGAGACCGAGAGAAGCAAGAAGTGTCGGACTCAGCGAAAGTGCACCGTCGGACTAGACGGTAACAATGTTCACTGGTCCGACGATCACATCAGAGCGTGTGGCAGATGGGTGCAGGAGCGTCGGACTCTGCTTGAAGATCCGACGGGCAGCGTCTGACTGGAGTCCGAGCAAAATGAGCGGTCTGGGAGCTCTCTGGACTGTGTCAGACCGAGGGAGCTTGATGGTCCGACGACTGTCAGGCTCGCCTGGGTCGGACCGTGAAGTAGCCGTTTGAGAGCGCAACGGTCCATTCCGCAATGGCTAGTGACACGTGGCAGCGCTGGGAGGCGTCGGACCTTGGGTTGGACGGTCCGACGGTCACAACCAGAGGGTCTGACGGTCGGTTTATAGGTTGCAACTTGAGTAACGGCTAGTGGCTCACTTGGTAGTGTATAAATATGTGTTGCTCGACTTGTGACCGACTCTCTTGGCTTCCCAACGTCCCAATACACCTTGTGAGCATAACCAAGCATCTCCCACTCATCTCCTTCAAGTGTTGATCATCCAAGTGAGATTGGAAGTGATTTCTAGTGCATTTGCATTGAGTTGAGACATCTAGTGGCACTAGTGATCGTGTTCACTGTGGGATTCTTGTTACTCTTGGTGGTTTCCGCCACCTAGATAGCTTGGAGGCAGTGGTGGTTCGTTGAGCGGCATTGGTGATTGTTGCCAGCTCCGAACAAGTGATTGTAAGGGGCTCTTGTGCTCATTCCCCGTGGGAGATTCATAAAGAGCAACTTTAGTGGACTGCCACAATGTGGACGTAGGTTGCTGGCAAGCAACCGAACCACGGAGATATATCTTGTGTCATTCTCTTGCCCAGTACGGTTTGACTACTATCACACTTGCATTACTTTCTCAGTGATCTTGTTAGTGTGTTAGTTGTTTGCCTAGCTTGCTTGTGTAGCCTTGTTAGTGGTAGAACTAGTAGTAGATGTAATTAGTTTAGCTTCTCTTGTTAAGTAGCCTTGCTAGTTGTAGCTAGTTTGCTAGAGTAGCTTGTGCGTTTGTGTGCAAATTAATCAACCTAAAGACCAAGCTATTAGTTAGTTTAGGAGGCTTGCTTGTGGTGAAATAGAGCTAGAGCAAGTAGATTGCATAGTCGCCATCTTATTTATTTTGCTCTAGTCTTTGTGTGAGTTTGTAGGAATTTTTACAGGCTATTCACCCCGCTCTAGCCATTTAGATCCTATCAATGGGGTGTTATAAATAGTGGTCGGCCGGCTTGTGGCTGGCTCTCTTGACACTCCAACGCATTATACACCCTTGTGAGCTTGTGCAAACTCCTCCCACTCATCTCTTTGCCTATTGCTTTATCCAAATTAAGATTGTGAGTGATTCTAGTGCATTTGCATTAAGTTCTTGCATCTAGTGGCACTAGAGATCGAGTTGAGCTACGGGATTCTTGTTACTTTTAGTGGTTGCCACCACAGCAGCAGTGGATCATTGAGCGGCTTTGGTGAATGTTGTTGGCTCCGATCAAGTGATTGTAAGGGGCTCTTGTGCTCATTCCCATGAGAGATCATGGAGAGCAACTCTAGTGGAATTGTGGCTAGTTGGAGTGCACCATTTGAGTGGTTCTTGCGGCACCCTTGGTGGGTCTTGCTTGTCACGCTAGTTATCTCGCGAACCATCAAGTGGCGACTGACCACAACGAGGATGTAGGTTGCCGGCAAGTAACCGAACCTCGGGGATATATCTTATGTCAACTCTTGCCCGGTTGGTTTGCTCTCTATCACATTCTTGTTCTTACATTCATATACTTGTTTGTGTGGTAGTTGTTTGCCTAGCCTAGAGTAGTAGTGCTAGTTGTAACCAGTTGTAGTTGCTTTCTAAGTAGCTCTAGGTAGTTGCAGCTTCCTTGCTTAGTTGGTAGCTTGTTTGCTTGTGTGACATAGACTAGATCAAGCTACTAGTATTGTTTAGGAGACTTGCCTTGGGTGATATTAGAGCTAGTGCAAAGTAGAAGCTATTAGGCCTTATATTATTCTAATCAAAGTTTGCACTAGTATTTGTGTTTTGTAGAAAATTTTTATAGGCTATTCATTGTCCTCCCTGTGGCTATCATGATCCTATCAGAAAGCAAACGTCGAGAGGTCACCGGAGGGAGAAGCGGAGCAGACGATGCTACGCATTGATAGAACCACCAGATTCTGAAGATACTCTTTTGTCTGGCCAGTTATAGATTGACGCGTGGGGCGTACATAGCTATGGGATGGTGAGGTAAATCTTAGTCGTTAAAACAGGATTGGACGCCCTAAATTTTACTTGCTATCGTGGACCCTCTTCCCGCACGCCAATAGCAGCTCATTTGTAGAGGTAAATAAATAAATAAAAAATGCAGCACTGGCGCTGTGGCGCATTGCTAGCTCTGCATGCAGTGGGCGATCCGGTCACTAGAGATATACAGCTGTTTAAAAAAACTAGAGATATACAGGTATACCACAGATATATTATTGGTGTTGTGCCAATACTTAGCGTAGCGAGATACAACTATGCTAAGGTATATTGGTACTGTGCCACTGCTTGAAGTGCAGTTTTTAGCAGATAGCATAAAATACATTTTGCGTAGTAGTATTCTATTGCTCTAGAATTTGAGGAAAAAAAATCCCTCCTTACTTCATATAGGCAATATTTGGCAAAACTATCTGTTGGAAATTTGGTGGCCTGTTTTTTTGGCAAATATTAGTGTGTAAAAGGGAGCTATTTGGAACATTACCCATATCTGTTTGTACTCAAATTTTTGCCATAGTTTCCTGCTAAAAAGTTTGAACAAGAGCCAAACAGTCACCAAACCTGATTTTTTTTTTCGAATCACCCGTTTCTTGGCATTATAATTTTCGGTAGTAGCCGTTACCTGCTACTGCTGAAAATTGTAGTGCGAGTATTGGAGACAAACAAACAATTCACACCTTGCGGCATGCATGCCAACTGTACCATATTGTGCAATGTAAAGATTGCAGAGATTCGGCATGCAGTATATTAAGTATTACAGCTGCAAATGAGTGTATTCTGCAACATACTATAAATAAATTGGTCACCATTAAGGCTTTGCCCAACAATTGTCATCATTTCACAGGTGCACAAAGGAGGAGGAAGAAAGAATGGCTCAAGCGTCGAGCTCTTTCTCCATTGTTCTGTTGTTCCTCGCACTAGTATTTGTGGTATGATTTTTCATTTTAATGTTCTAGTTTTGTGTGCTTTAAGTTTCCGAAAAGTTCAGTTTTGCACCATTTTTTTTACTTTCCTCGTTTGGAATTTCAGAAACCGTAACCTGGTATCCAACAAATTGTTTTTCTTTCCTGAATATGAATAATGAATCTATGATTCCACTATGTACGTATGTGGTTACCACAAAAAAATTGTTGATTTTTCAGGTTGAGGTTTCTGCTAGAAGCGCAAATGCAGAGCTTTGCAAACCTGTAAGTCTGTAGCATTACTCTGTTTTGTGGATGCTATGAAAGATCACCATTTTATCTGCTTCGAGTATTTGAATGTTGCATTATTTTACTGATTTGGCGTGTGAATTTGTAATACAGGCTGGTGCAGAAGGCTCTGTCCCCATAGAACGTAATGAATCTTCTGTGCTCTCTACATACCCTCAGTTTTGCGCCGCATTGATTTTTTTTTCTTAGAAAGAAGTTTCAGAGAACAGATTACAAAATCAATTTCTCAAAAGGGGCGTAATGGCAGTAATCCTTCTCAGTTAATATTTATATCTCGTGCATCTACAGAATGTCCAGAAAAATGTGACTACCGGTGCTCGGCTACATCATACAAGAAGCCATGCCTTTTCTTCTGCAACTATTGCTGCCAGAAGTGCCTGTGTGTCCCATCTGGTACATACGGCAACAAGGAAGAGTGCCCGTGCTACGACAACCTGACGACCAAGGAAGGAGGCCCCAAATGCCCGTAAAATGAATAAAGTAGCCCGGATCATTCTAAATACAAATACATAAAATGAAACCTTGTACCATCTTTCTAATATACAATGGCTTCCCTATCTTAGAATTTGTTACATGGCAGAAACATCTGTAAAGTACCAGATCTTAAGAGGAGTCTAAGACTTGCTAGATCCTCAAAAGCTGGATTGGATGGCAACATATGCATGATCGAAGACCTGATGGACGAGAGCCAGAGCCCCGGTGAGCGAGAGGGCCCCCACCCTACGCCGCCGGCGTCCCGCACGGCGTCGGCAACCAACACCCCCAGCACCGCGCCCATCCTCATGCCCGAGAAGGCCCCTCAGCCAGGGTCTACGCCTCTACCGCCAATGACTGAGGAAACAGAGGAAGAGGAAGAAGAGCTCCTCGATTGGGGAGATGCGGAAGACATTGAAGCAGACCTGGCCGCCATTGATGACGAAGACGGCGCTCCAACGCCGGATCTGCAGCCCAGGAGCACCAAGGAGGCCTCTGCCCCCAGATCGAGCCCGTCCTCAACTGTTGCGCCCTCCACGCCCAGATCTGGCGAATCCACTGATGCGGGCGGATTGCGGCCTCAACTGGCACGCCACCCCCTTCGGGGCCTGCCCGGCTGCGCCCCACAATGGAGTGCCACTTCCCAAGCTGAAGTCGATCCTGGTTGCGCCTGCTGGCCTCTGGAAGACGATGGGGTGCTGCAAGGATCTAACGGATGAACCCGCAGCGGCCTCTGCTAGCCATGGTGACCCAACCCAAACCTGCCTGCCGGGAGTTTGGATAGAGCTCTGGAGTTAATGCAACCTAGGATGTGGCAGTTTCACCAGCTTGGCAAAAAGCGAAGAAGAAGCACTGGTGCAGGAAGGATGCAGCCCTGCAAATGGTGGATTCCTGGAAGACCAAGGCTGTGGCGAGAGAT